>JANIJG010003369.1:86131-126632 GCA_024611175.1 Megaceryle torquata
CAGAGCAATTTGACCATGAAAACAATTGTTTTCACCTTTTTTATTTCTCATGGGAACAGGTCCATTTTACAGGGCCCTGGTCCTTACAGGCTGGACATCTCCAGTTGCATCATTGTTGGAAGCAGCTGGGAAACTGAGGAAAGCTATTGCACAAGACATACTTAAAGCTGCAAAAAAGGGGAACATTTTTATGTTAAGGATGAATTTCTTCCTGAGCTGGATCTAACAACCATCAGCTGAAAAAAACAGCATTGAGAGAAGCAGCTGAGCAAGGATTTCTGAGGTGGCAGAAGTAAATGATAATAATATGAGTACAAAGTAATGGGCAGAGAGAGGGTTGTGATAGTCCTGCCAAATTTCTAGGGTCCTGTTATCTGTCTTCTCAAGGCCCTTCCATTCTGCAACAATCTTTGCCTGCAGGCTCAAATTTCAGGGATATTCTGGAATGTAAATACCTAATTGTGCTTGCAAATCAGGTATTTAAACTTCCAAATCCTTGTCATCTTAGTATCTTTGTTGTCCAGATGATATGAATCCTAAGGGTAAGAAAAGGAAATTTCAGTCTGTGAAGCTGTCATCCTGACATATTTCTTACAGGACTGTGGCATTTTGTAAATGCCACATTAACAATCACGGGTGAGGTATCACCCAGAATTATTCTTAGAAAATGAATAGAGGTCCTCTTAAAGGCAAAAAAGGAGATTGTCACAGTAAACGTCCCCAGGGCAACATGTTTCCTTGGTTGGACACTGTCATCCCTTGGATCAATGACAGAACATAAATAATTTCTCTCCTCTGCTTCCTGTTAATCAGCTGCTAGGGCAGGTTAGTGAGGTGAGAAGTCCTTACTTAAGAAGATGGCTTCTGTGGTAACTTGTGGGTCGCTGCTTGTTCTTCTAGGTAGTAAATGTCAACACATACATTGTGCTTTCCACTTCAGAAAATATCATAAAGACCAAGTGATTATTTTGATGTATTTCAAAATACATCTACCCTTAGATAGCAGAAGTTTAGCAAAATGAATCACTGACAAGAGTTAACTGGAATTTGGGTCTTCGTATTCTTACTTATAATTTTAATGGGAGAAGAGAGTGAACAGGAAATTTTGTGATAAATGAAGACTTGTATATGCCATAAACTGTGGTCTCTTTTTCAGACTGGCAGCCTCATGTATTTACTTTTAAAAATGGTATGAAAGTATTAGACTCCAACAAAAAATAAGGGTTTATCATCTGCTGTAATTCTCCCCCTTTAATGTGATGTAATTATAACACGTTTACCTGAGTAGATGTCCTCTCCAGAATGAGGTCAAATAGTACAGTAGAGCTTTGTGTTTGTCTTTAAGGCACTTCATGGCTGACTGCAGGTGCTCTTAGTCTGAGGCACAATGATGCTGTTCCCACTGGAATACTTGTCAAAGTGAAGCCCTGACAACTCAGAAACATGATGGGGAGAAGAGCATCTCTGGTTGATGCTCTCTGGGCATGAGCAGATCTGTGGCAGTAAAATGCAAGCATGTAAGTGAAAATGTGGACAGAATGATGTTACCAGCTTTGTGTGACAGCTCATTCAACCAACTTCTCCAGACCTCCTTCCTGACAAATTAAAATATGGGACTCCAGCAGCTCCTTGTGAATGTCTAGACATCAGATCAAGACTGTTGTTGAAATTTTCTTAACTTACAGTCCCAAATGACTGTACTGTTGAAACACCATCATCATGTGTTTGCTTACTGCAGACATCTCTCATCCAGGCAATGTTTAGACTCTGGTAGCTATGCAGGTCTTAGATCCATGTTTTCTCTAAGTCTTGTATAACAGTTGAGGCAGTAGCCTTTTCTACCTATTGGTTTAAATAACTTGTGTCCAGGTGCTAGCTTTTATTTCATTTCAGCAGCATAATTATTCTTCTGACTTTGACAGGTGCTATGTGGCTCAGTTGATAGGAACTGAAAATACCACTGCGACTATACTGCCCGTGTACTTTGCATCCTTACCTCTGTACTCACCGATCACTTTTCTTCACTTTCCACTCTTTCCCACTTATCTTAGTCTGTATCAAATGTGATCAAAGTTCCTGCCTCCAATCAGCCCATAATGCTGGCCTTCATCACCTGCTCATTACATTTTCAGTCACATGTTTCTGCTCCTTTCTCCCAGGCAATCCCTTGTTATGGGAGGAAACCCATCATCAGCCTGCACACAGCAATGCCATTATCCTCACTGATGTCCAGACTTTTTGCCCTGTTGCCTAATGATAATGGTTGGGTGTATGGAGGCTGCATGCTATGGTGATCATCTTGATTTCACAGTTTCCCTATAATCTTTCCTCTTTCTGCACATTCCTGTAATCTCTTGCCTTGGGATGGTGACCTCTTTGGAACCCAAGGTGGTCTCTGTACATGGTGTAATGGTGATGCAAAAAATTAGCCAGAACAATATCTGAAGAACTTGGAAGGATGAATATTCATATTCATCCTCCTTAACTTAGCATAGATCTGGTCCAGGCAAGACTTCAGAAGTTAGGTACTTATTTAGGAGCTTTTCACTGTCTTATGGGGTAATAAGTTAGTTATTTATGTCTTTTATTAAATTTTTCAGTAGATATGGGAGTGCATTCAGTCACAAGAAATAGTTCAGAGTTACCTTCTAGCTCACTGGCAGCATCTGTGCAAATTTAAAGATGTGGTGATGTCTCTGTAAAAGAACACGGAGAAATGGTATGAATTAATTAAACCTTCAAATTAGTGGATTATTCAAACCTTCTGGGTGGAAACATTCATGCAGAGTTAAAATTGCCTTAATTCACTTTGGAATAAATATTTAATTTTAAAATATTAACACAGCTTTTGGGGACATTGCTATCTCCTCTTATTAATTTTTTCTGGCTTCCTGGTTTGCCTGGGTAGGAAACTTAATACTAGGCTGGGGACTGAATTCTTTTTCTGACCTCTCTTTAGCTGATCCTTGGGATGTACTGGAGATATTTGCTTGACTTCATGCTCAGATGCATCTCTGGGAGTCTCGTGCTCACCCAACCATGCTTGGAGTCAGTTCCTGGGGGCTCACTGGGTGCAGTGGTTTGATCATACTCGGTGGGCACACGTGTGAGCGGCAGGAGGGCTGTTCAGGTGATTTCCAATACACTCTACTGCTGCTGCGGGGAGACTTGGGGCTGGCATGAGCACCACTTAAAAATGGGCTGAAGAAAAGGGATTGCAGCTTGCACAGCTCATTGTCTGAATCCAGTGGTGCAATTCTTTGTCCCTCTAGAGGAAAACAGGTGGCTACACTTAGCAGGAGAGCTGGTAAATGGAGTTGCTCCTTTGACCATCTTTTATCAGTCTCAGAACTGTCCTTCAGGAAAAAACCTCACAGTGACAGTTGTTTAAGGAGATCGGACTTCATGGCAGACTTACAACACCATCATTACTGCTGGAATATGTTTCTGCTATGTGTTATGAATATTTCAAGTGAATGCCTCCTCCCCTCCAACAGTAATGTTATAGATGGCTAATTAATTATCCTCCCTATGGCAACTGGCTGTGGTTTTTATTAACTTGCAAATCAAAAGAAGAGTCTGAAAAATGACAAGCTAATATTTTAATAAGGTATGTCTTCCATGTTTATTCGTATTTTATTACCCAGCAGTCTGTAAAGTTATCTATTTAATTTGGGAAAACACATTATTGCGGTTTGAGTAATCTCCCATGGAAAAAAATAAAGATTATTTTGCAACCACAGTGATGAAATATACTGTACTGCAGTCACGAATATGCTAAACAGATACATATCTTTGCTTAATTTAAGTGAATCAAAATCTCACTCTCCCATTATAATGATCACGACAGTAGGGTTAATGTTAATACAATCCTTGCATCAATTTTCTCCTGATACGGGACATTCCCAGATGCTAGATGGTTTCCTGCCATCATAATTTTTAATTTTTTAATTTATTTTGCTTTTCAGATAAATCCTGGGCCTATTTCGGCAACAAGTGTTTTGCAATTGGTTTTGACGGAGCCAAGATTTCACTGGTTCTCTCTAGTCCACAAAGCCCAGAAATGTTCCACCAACATGAAATGAAGTTTGTACAAGCAGCTCTTCCACACGAAGAGAATGAAAAAGTACAGAGGAGCTCCTGCCAATGCTTGCTTCATATCGAAACTATTCTGAGGAAGATTCTCAGAAATGAGGTTGTAAACTCTGGGAGAAAGAAAAATAATGACTGCTACAACATTTTCATGGCTGTTTGTACCCTTTTCACAGAGAGCTGTGCTTACCACTCAAGGTCCTGCTGTTTCTGTAACTTATCTCAGGAAGTAACAAGCTCAGCAATCCTGGCCAAGTTTAGCAAAGTCACTAATTTCAAATTGCTTTGATTTTCATTTTCAGCTTCTTGTCCTATTGAGTGCTATCTCCTGTCTGGGACTATGCCTGAAGTTGGTGACAGATTCCTGCGGGCTGGGGACTGGTGTCTGTCCCTCCTCCTTGGATA
This sequence comes from Megaceryle torquata, assembly GCA_024611175.1. Taxonomy (NCBI): domain Eukaryota; kingdom Metazoa; phylum Chordata; class Aves; order Coraciiformes; family Cerylidae; genus Megaceryle; species Megaceryle torquata. Next base: position 90,629 of record JANIJG010003369.1, read on the forward strand.
CAGCTGGCTCTGCTGAAACTTGCTCTTCATCTTGCACTTCTACACAAATTGCCAAAAGGAACTGTGCCTCTGGTCATGTGGATCCATCTGCTATTTCATCCTGCTTTGACCATGGGAAGTACCAGGCGCGTTCGTGGAAGATGGTGGGTGCCCATAAAAGAAGAGGGCATTTCTCACTTTCCTCCAGACCAGCTTTTTGAAACGAACTTTAGTTCTCTTTGAAGCTCTGAAACAAATTGCTCTGTTTGTTGCCCTGTTGAAAACTTGGCTATAAGTCACTGGCTTTCCTTCTGAAGGACAATGGTTTATAATCTTTACATTTCTTTTGCTCTATTGACATAATTCAGAGATATTTTTCTTATTCATATTTATGTGTCAGTTCTTGGAGGAGTGCAGAGAAGACAAGATAGAGAAATTGTACTGAAAGAGCGAGCTGTCAAGCTTAATATGGTGCATTTCTCATTTTTTGAAACTGGAATGAAGTATTTGCAAGACAGTTGTTTGGACAGTCTCTGTTCCAGCTTTAGAACCCTTGTCACATTTATAATATTTGACTATTTAAGAGGTATGAGTGCATGTGACTACTATAAATTCAGATAAGTACAGCACTGGGCAATGATACTCCACCCATGGTCTGCAAGGGGGGCTCCTGCCCCAGGTGCCTGCAACAGGCAAGAGCGAGTTCCTAACAGCAGCTGGCAGCAGATACAAAGTCAAGTTATTATTGATCATAGGCATATTTACAGGTTTAATATGGATGGCTTGTGTCTACAATGAGAAAAACACAACTTTGGATGGCAGTAGCATTTTGTCTGCCTGGGTGATTAGTGTTTCATTTAACATTCTGTTAACTGCCTGCCAGACTCATAAGGGATGCAAGCTGGTGTGTAACATCTTTCTCCAAACTATTAGGACATTCTTTATTTAATCTGAGGTTGAGGGAAACTTTGTGCAAAGTAACTCAGTGAGAAATGTGATCATACTGAGTAAGCAAGAACTATGCCTTGGTGTGTGTGAGTGTGTGTGTGTTTTGATCTACATCATGGGGTTTCGATGGAGAATCTGAGTTGTTTAGACTCTTATGTTGGCTTCTAATTGCAATGGATACTAGAGGAACCAGAGAAGTCATAACATGGCCGTGGAGTGGGGCAGACTTGTTCAAGTGTTGACTGACTTGCGGGAATTGAGGTCAATGTATGGGCATGGTGCTCTGTGCTGACCCAGTGAAGAGTTGCCCCAGTAATTGCCGATGCCCCAGCGCAATCCCGTGGGATTTGCGCTCTCCACACGCTGTTGCAAAGTTCTCAGTTCTGTTCTCTTAGTGTCTGGCACCAATAATGAGTTTTGAATCCTCCTGGATAATTAGGCATAGTCTGAAAAAGCCAAAAAGGACTTTGCCTTTATTTAAAAGTTCTATTTCACAGCAGTAATAAATCTTGCTGGGATTTTAGGATTGTCCACACACTTATTTTTAAAATTTTGTTTCCCTTCTTGGATTGTCACTGATAAATATCTTGCCTTTTCACATCATAATGTATAACTAACCTTTTTTTTCATATGCTAACCAAACTCTAGATCCCTACCATCAGTAAGTGGTATGAAAAAACACTTGATTTCTTTCCAAGCTAAGGAAAATGGAGAAATCCCTACCAGCTTCCCTAGGAGTATGCAGCAGTTGCATTTCTTTTTATTTTATTTTCTGGTTTTGGTTTTTGTTTTTGGGTTTTGTTTTTGTTTGTTTGTTTTGGTTTTGGTGGGGTTTTTTGGTTTTGTTTTTGTTTGTTTGTTGTTTGTCGTTTTTTTGGGGTTTTTTTAATTTTCCTAATAACCTTGCTGTGTTTCAAGTTAAAGAAACTATTCATTTCAACCCTGGCACCAAACTGATTTAATTTCCATATTTTCTTTATCTTCCTATTAACCACTAGTGCTTTGCAACAAAGAAACTATTTGAAATATATAATGCTAGAGCCAACCTGTGCTACACACTCTGAGGCGCTTTGATAAATTACATCCTCATAATGAAGTAGTAGAAGGAAAGAATGGCAACAATATTTTTTTTTTTCACAATAGAATGAAATTGGGATTTGATCTGATGCAACATGACTTGCTCACAGTGCAGATAGAATATCAAATCATCCCTGTGAAATTTAAACCTTGCCATAATCCCCCCGTTGTAACCATTGTTCTGCCGAAACCTTGAAGACTACATATAATAGTTTGCAAATGGGGATTTAGTTGATATAGTTTTTTTTTTTTTCAACTTGCTCAATTTAATTATCCTCAGCCTACAGTCTAATTTATGTGTGTTTGATGTCACAATTCATTAGTGGTACAGATACAGCCTGGAAAGAGACTGTAAAAAAAAAATGCCGCTGGGTTCCCTTCTTAAACACACTGCGCTGGTTGTATACGGGAGTTGTGTTACAGAATGGGTTTGGAACAGCACAGTCAGAAAAATTACTACCTAGAGAAGCATAAGAATGTGAGTTTGTATAAGAAATGTCTGTAGAAGTTGTAGTATCAAAAAGACATAGTTCTAATTCTGTGCCAGGACACACATCTGATTCATTAGCTGTCATTTAGAGGAGAGACAGACAGACCCTAAACTAGAGTTACGAATTTCAAGGTCACTGGCCAAATTGAAAAACTGGCAGTACATTTAATTGTGGGTTACTGTGAAATGGATTTGTTTGGGTTTTTTTCTCTCCTTTAAATGAAAATTCCTTACAGTGTTTTTAAACAAATGTAAGGTTTTGTATATCCAAAATGAAATATTTGGGTTCTTTTTTGTTTTAGGCACAAACTGTGAAATGAAGGTCACTTCCATCTGAAAAAACAGTTTCAAAATGGTTTTGGTTTTCACATGGGTGTTTTGTGGGTTTTTTTGTTTGTTTGTTTGGTTGGTTTGTTTGTATGGTTGGGATTTTGGGGGGTTTTTTTGTTTGTTTGTTTTGGGTTTTTTAAATATTTTTTTAATATTTTTTTTAATACAGATATTTCCTAAACCAAAACAACTTCCTGACATTGACAAAAGCTTTCAGATCAGTTAGAAATGCACATTTGTAAGTTGCAGGCATTGGGTTGGCTGGCTCTTCTCCTGAATACACTGCCTGGCTCTAGGGAAACAACATGTCCCACCTGTGTCCCTCCTTAAGAGTCCCTGAGTTTCAGAGACCAAATCAAGGTTCTGGCTCTGCTGCTCCCTCCATCTCTGCAAATGAAGGTGAAACATGGTATTATTTTATACCTACCCAAGGTATAAGGGGAGGAGATTTTTCCTGTTCAGGCCCATCCTGCTGGCAGGGAGACACCTGCTCAGGAAAATCTTTTCAACGCAGCTTCCTCCCTCCATCCTTCTTGTCTCTGGGTTGGGGGGATTAGTAAACCCCTGTAGATAGGAATGCCAAACCCATCGCTGTAACCACTGTGCCACTTCTCGTTCCCTATGGGCAGGTGCTGCTGAGTTATGGGGCAAACCAAGTGGGCGAGCTCTGCTCTGGGAGGTCTGGTTACTCCTGCAAGAGCAATCTTTGCTTTAGGCCGTGTGTCTTTGCTTTCTGAATGATATAGGGGTCACTGGGAAATTAAAATAACTCATTAAAACAACAACAACAAAAGAAACCCCACCAAGCAAAAATTCCCTTCTGGGCTAGTGCAAATGGCTTTATGCCCATTTGTGGGAGGTCTCCCTTGGTCTCCAAATCCTTCCTTGGGTTTAGCTAAAATCTCAGGTTTCAGGAGCATGGCCTGTTGCCCTTGTTTCCCCAGCCATGGGGCTGAGGAGGAATTTCTCAGAGCCTGACACCTGCCAGCTGGCCAGAGCTGCTGCTGATTTTGGTGGGATCCCATGGGCTGGCAAACAGGTGCTGGCGGCTGTGAGAGATGCTCTTGGTCCCAGCGCTGCACTGACTGTCTGAACAATGGATACTGCTTGCATTTGGAGTGGTTGGGATCTGGAGCTTATGAAGTATTGCATGCCAACGTGGTAATTGCTCCCAGTTATCTGAATTAAAACCCACCTGTTCTTACTATGAAAAATAGAGCCCATGTAGCTATTCTAAAGCAATAGGGTGAATTGTTGTATATATCAATTAAATCAACCCTTCCAGTGACAAGTGACTATTTGATTTTCTACCCCCACAGGACGGTACATACCAAATTACACTCCAGTAATATTTTCTAATAAATTATCTAGCTGACATCTCTCCTCCAATGGGGAGAGGAAGATTGTTAACAAAGAAGACAAAACCAGCTCTTTCCTATTTATGCCTCATCTTCATTATGCATAAGGGCACTGATCTAAGTGCTCCATACCACATAAATGATGATAGCCATGAGAGGAAGAGTTCCTTTGCTGCTTGCATGTATGTAGACGCAGTTTTGAAAAGTGTATGAAGCACTCACAGAGTCAGCCCTGGCTTTGTCTGTCTTTCTTTCCCTACCCAGAAGCAAGTAGTTATCTCTGCGATAGTAAGGGAAATATTAGGTCAGACTCTCCAGTGACTTTACATCAGCATGGCTTCACATAGAGCCTTGTGTAAGGTGGGAATTCACACTGGTTGTGCAAGAAGAGCACATGAAGTTTTCTGTCTTGGTGTCCCAGTTTAGGGTCAGGGTGGCCTCTCAGACCAATAACAGATGCTCTGTTAATCCCCCTCCCTCCCCAAGGGGGAAGAGAAAGGGAATAAGGGAGAGAGACTTAGAAATTAGCAGAGGAAACTGTAACAGTTTTAAAGAAAATAATAATAATGGAATATATACAAATATATACAAAACCAGTGTCAAACCCAACCCCCCTGATGATAATCATGCCACCCTCACCACTGATGTTGTGGAGCAGGCACAAAGGGAGTCCCAGCCTGGGTCCCACAGGAGATGGGAGCTGTGTTCAGGAGCTGGATTCTGGTACCGGATTCAGGAATGCACCAGGTGGGATTGAAGACAGAATGGACAGAGTCCTCCTTGGATGCTCCAAGGAAGGAAATGAAAGAGGACCTGAGTCAAGCCAAGCAAAGCTGGCAAAGTGGTCCACAAGGGGAGAAGAGCCTGGGAGCCCCAGAGAGAGCTATAGACTCTCCAGATCCCTCTGCTTTATACCAAATATGACATATGGGGGCTGGAATCCCTTGTTGGTCAGTTTGAGGTCACCTGCCCTGTCCGCTCCTCCCTGCAGGTGCAGCCTTTCACTTTCCTGCACCCCCAGTGTGATACACAAGATCCATCAGTGGCCTTGGTCTGCACCCCAATCCTTGGTACTAACTCTGAACAGGGGGTGCTATCACTGCCAGCAGCAGACACTGCCTGTGAAAACAGCTGCTGACTTCAGACAGTGCAGTGAGTTAGAACTGAACTGAAAAGTAAAATCACCAAACAGATTTCTGTTCTCACTCAAACCAGGACACTTGGGACAGACACTGGCTCTATAGAGGAGCTGGGATAAATGGAAGGGCTGGGTTTGCTCTCTTTTGGTGTTGAAGATAGCCAGGAAATTTGTCCCTCAGCATCTCCTTCATTTGTGGAGATGGTGATCCCAAACATTCCTACTGGGGCTAAGGTTTGGTGAAGAGCCAGAAGAAATGGTGTGTGAGGAGTATTTGTCGGACTCAAGGGAACACTCGTGAGGCTTTGGAGAGGATTTCAGTGGTTTGCAATGTTTGAGAGAATTATTGAGAATATTAAAGTAGAAATAATAAATTCTTCTAATTAATTCAACATTTTGACCAAGTAAGCTGGGGGAGAGGGAGATCCATGACAGCTGGTGGAACACTGTTTTACAGACTCCAGTGAACTTTACTGTCCAAAAATCCTTTATTGTTTTCAAGACCATAATGGCAGCCACTAAAGAATAAGGAATCACACAGTAGGGCTCCCATCAATAAGCAAGCAAAGCAGGAGTCTCAGAAGACAGTTCTGAACAAATTTACACTGAAAATGCTCCTCTGATTCACTTTGCGTGTACTTAGGAAAGTACTTTTTGGGACTTGATTCCAATGAATACGATACACTAACTCATTCTTCTGCTTACTGGGAGCTTATTATGTATTATTTATCTGTTTATTAGTAGTTGAATCAACTAGTTATGTGCAATTTGGTCCAAGTAAGCTTGTTGAACAAATTTTTGTACAACTTTATCCCAGCAAAATGTGACAGAAGAATGGGTTTGATGGGCTGTGTTTTCCCTACTTCTGCCTCCAAAAGGTTTTTCACAGCTCTCGAACAGGAGTTGTTGTGGTTTAGTGCCTCAGAGCTGCAAGTAAATGACAGTTCTCCACAGGGAAGGATATGTCTGAAAATGGCTCAGCCTTCTGCAGGTAATAAAATAACTGCAGGAGAAGCCTTAATTGGGTTCAGGAGGGAGGAAGGGAAGCAAGCCCTTGACAGGTTGAAATATTTTTCTATAGCAGCAGCATTTTAGAGATACTTGTTAATGAAGATGATTGATTGGAAAATGACTTAAAGCTTTTAAATCTTTAATTTTTTTTTTTTCCTTCTTCTTGAAAGTGGATTCTTTATCTGATCATGAAGACAAGAGAATTTTCCTTTCCAGCTCCAAAGAATTAAAAGTTCCTCCAGGCTCTGTCTGAGAAACGTGGCATAATTATGCACAGGACACCTGGTGCAGTTTGTGTGACAGGCAGGATGAGGAATCTGGTTTGCTTTTGAGAGACAGGGAATGGGGAGGCAAAAGGTGTAATACCTTTCATACTAAGTGGTTAATAATGTCTTTTGTTAAACAAATTAACATCAGACACCCTCCCCAAAATCCAACCAAAGCTAACAAACAGCTGCATTATTACTCTTGACATGCAACCAAGATTTTTGGATAATATGTATTGTTGCTTCTCATGAAAAATAATGAAAAGAGAGTAAATGAGAGGATGTTTTCATATGTGTCTTTGTCTACTCTTTTCTAGGGGAAGTCATTGTCATTAGTATTGGTAAGGAAGATAGAAATAATGGTAGCAATGTTAATGTCTGCAGATATTAATTATCTTCCGCTCCCTCACTTCCAAAATCATTAAGTATATGCTAAGAGGATACACAGCATCAATGTAGCATTAATAAGAGCTCAAATATAAAAAATTCCCAATGTGAAAGATTTTCCCCCAGCTAATTTAGATTTGCTCCCTATTTATATTTAATAAATAAAATACATCTTTTTCTGCCTACTTACTTATCTGAGACTCATAAATAAAACACTGATGCAGTAGAATTTGAACACAAAGAAGAGAAGTGAATATATTTGTGAAATGTTTAAGTTATGTGAGTTACAGATGTAACTGGTAGGCTGTATTGCTTTCTCTGCATTCAGTCTTACAGCCTTACTGTTGCTGCATGCATGGTTTATATGCCTTCAAATTGTTTCAGCTTTAATGGTCATAAAGATTAGAAAAAATAAAATCTGGTGAAGTAGAAAGCAGGACGTTCCCCACATAGTCTTCTGTAATTTTTTTTATTTTTTTTAATTTTTTTTTAAATTTTTTTATTGAGTCTGCTTCAAGCAAAACATTGAGTTCAGAAACTCTGGCCTCAAATAATATATTTTGCCCTAACTTTAAATCAGTGAATACTCTCTCTCCATGTGCTCAGCGTTAGCTGGGTATGTAAACACCTTGCTGAATCAAGGCCTCTTCTGGCAGAAACCCCAAAGTCTCTGCCCCTCCAAGAGCAAAGTTGTTCGCTTTGGGAAACTCACAGGCTTCATTTGTAACGGAGAGGCCTGTGCTAAATATACCTTCCTGCTGATCCAGGGTGAAAATGAACTGATTCCTTGTGTGAAAGTATGTGCAACTGGCCTTTTTTGGCTGGCTGTTTTGCAAGGTGTATGGAGTGTTATGAGCACAGCTGAATTCTCCTTTCAGGTTTCCATGTCAGTGCTGGTGGCTTGCAAACCACAACTGTGCTTAGAGTCTGTGCAGCTCTCTATTATTTTTTTTTCCGAGTCACATGCTGTGTTTTTTGTCTTTAAATGACGGTAGTGGGGACTGAAATGATTTTTCCTCTGTTGGGCTGGCTTTATGCTCTGAGTACACATGATACAGTTTTGGGTTGGCTGCCTAGGTGATCTGCTGAGCTTTGGATCTCTTCACAAGACCTGCACAGACAGAGATAGGGAACGTGTTTAATTCCAGCTTCCCAGGCTGTTGTTTGCAGTCTTCTGTGATGGTTCAGTAATCCTAGGAGCTAACAATAATAATATCAAGTGTCATTACCAATGGCTTTTTTTAATCATCATTATAATTCTTATTCTGAATAGCACTTAAAGCACATTTTTATCTTTCGTCGACAATAAAGTGCAGCCTCATAAATATTTAACTGGTCTGATTAAATTATCCATGCTGAAACAGATAACTAGGCACTTTAATAAGCTTAAGCTAAAATCTTGGCTGTTATTATCTCCCTGGAGAAGAGAGAGAATGTGATAAAGGTTCCCCTGGCCCAAATGACCCTCACACCATTCAACTCAGCAGCAGGAGATTCTTATCAAGCCTGAAAGAGGCCTCGAAAAAGAACACTAAGTTGATGATAATTAATAGCAATCATTGTCTGTCTTTATGACTCTCCAGCCACCGAATACTAGGAGGAGAGAGAAAGTCATCATGTCTCCTCTGTTGTACAGCCAGGGAACCAAAGCTGGGAGAGGTGGTGACGACTCTACCAAGGAAGGTTTCTCACTGGAGATGAGGCAGAGCTGTGATGCCTTAGAGGTTGATCACCAAGCCATCTTCCTCTGTGTAAAGATCCTTTAATACACTTGAAGACACCTGCTCCAAGTCTGTCCAGAGATTTTTAGGGCCAGAGAAGATTCTTGTGGTCTTCTCTTGAGGCACATTGAAACATGCCAGCCGTGGGATGCCACCCAGTTCTCTTTGTTCCAAGCCCACTGGCTTGCAGCTGGATGAAAACATGCTTTTTTTAATTGAAAAATGAAACCATGATGGCAGCTTCTGTTTGTTTTTTTTTTTTCTGTGTTCAGGGACAGAGTTGAAATAGCCTCTGAGATGCTAGCTGCTGACTTCTTCAGTCACTACCTAGTCCAACAGAGGTATCTTCTGTACCTCTGTCCTGGCTCATTAGCCTGAGTCACTCTGAAAGCTCTGTACAAGCACCTGAACTGGGTCATAACTCTCTAGGAGGCATGAGAGCATCTCCCAGAGCCACTTTCAGCTTAGGATTGCAATATATTGCCAGTTCCCCATTCTGACACATGGCATGTACAAAGTACACTCTGGGCTTTGGTGCAACCTCAGGGCCTTGTTGATAGAGAGAGGAACCAGATGGGATGTATCTCGGAGCAGGAAAACATGAAGATGTAGGGGAGTCACATTTTGGTCAGAACTTGGTACAAGGCAATCTTGAATGGGAAGCAAAAGAGGAGCATGGGTGGGAGAAAGAGGAGGAGAAATGAGGGCCGGAGGCCAGGATAAAAGCTACTTAGGTTGTGTTGTGCAGATAGTGAGTCTCTGCAAGACCCATTGTACTCTTAACAACATCCTCTACAGGAGTGGATCAAGAAGGCTTTGTTTGATCCCAACCTCCAGATCACTTGCTGTTGACTTACAGTGAGTCATCAAGCCTTTGGCTGTGCTGCTCAGCTCCTTCATGTCCTGTCCAAAATTCTTGTGCCCCTCCTTGTTTCTTAATCACTTCTACTACCCCCTTCACAGCATGTCTGCTCTGCCTCTGCCAAACAGCTGCAGTGAGTATGACCATGAGCCAGAAGCTGGTCCCCCTCATCTTAAACAGAAAGAAGTGCTTTGAGAGTACTTTGTGTGTGTAGGGGAACAGCTCTGGGCAAGCGTGGACTGGGTTAAAGTGAAGAGGAAGCAAAAAAAAAAAAAAATATTCCCACTGCAACCTGTTCGATAAAGTCAGCATAGAAAATTTGGAGCACAAAAGCAGGAGGCATGATCTGATTTTGTTTGCAGTTGCTTTGGTGCTTTACAAGAAATTAAGCAAAACATCCTCAACATCTTTTAGCAGCAACAATATAATCTCACGTCATTGCACTTCTGAGGAAAAAGAAAAAAAATTATAGGGCTGAAAATAAAAGGGAAAACAGGGCAAGAACGATCATTAACAGACTTATTACTCTAGGGGAAAATAAGAGCTTGTTTTGCAGCTTCACAGGATAGGAAAGATTTAAATACTAAGTGGGTGCCTGTATGTCCCTGTGCACGTGGATTTCTAGCTCTGTGTCCATGCTTTTGTTTTTCTGTCTAAGTATAGAGATGGAGAGTTGGCAGGACTTGTGTTACTCCATTTATATGTAAAATGTTTATATGTTATTTATACATTTGATATGAAACATGGAACGAGCTGTCAAGAGCAGGTGTGGGGTATGTGTGAGAAATGCTTAATATATACTCTCCCCATCCTTCCAACTTACACAAACACACCTAACTCTTCTGACTACGTTTCCACTCCATTTTAGGCCAAATGCTCCCAAAGCCACCAAGCACTCTGCACCCTTCCCTACAGATGAGGTGCTAACAAATAATAGCTGAAAAAAAACATCATCCCGTAACCTGTCATTCTTCTTTTTTAAAAACTTTCTCCAGGATTTTGCTGCGCTTTAGTTTTTCAGAAGAGAAACTTCAAGTGGAACTGCAGGTAACTTGCCTTGCTGAGAAAAGAACACATAACACCAAACGTAATTGTTAGTCTGGCAGGTAGTGCTCAGATCTCCCTGTTAATTAAACTTTAATGTCATGAATTGGTTGTCTGCTTGGTGGTGAGAAAAAAGGTAAACATTGTTGAGAGATCAATTTAATCCTGTTTCTAACCATCTTGTTTTCAAGGGGATAAAACCAATTATGAACATTGCACTGAATGGACATCCAGGCTTTACTGATAACACCACTGGAACAATAAAATCTGCAAGCCATGCTTGCTGGTGCCGGGCTGCTGATTGAGTTTCTTTCCTCTCAGATCGACTCATTTGTTTGTTGTGGATACAGGTACACGATAAGAACGGGATATCGTTGGGTTTCATTCCTTCTGGCCAGCTGACTCCTTTATTTATACCCTGGGATTGCCCTAAAACAGACCTGCAGGAGTTTGCTGCAGTGAGCAAAAAGAAAAGCGGTTGTTCCCGGTTGTGGCTATTGAGCCAGCTCACAGTGTAAGCACGGGTGTGGTTTTCTCTTTCCACAGCACGACCTCAGATTTTAAGTTGTGTTAATCACTGTGACAATCTCTGCTCCAGCACCTGGGTGCAGAGCTGGCACGATACAGCCAGTGCTTCGTTTCAGCATGAAGGATGGGTGTGACACTGTGACAGAGCAGGAGCAGTAGCGTGGAAATTCCCTTTCCTGGTAGTCAAATTTCAACAAAGGGGTGGGATAATATGGCAAAATGAGGAGGTTTCAGGATGGAGAATGAAAGATCTGTACAAGAGAAATCATAGATGGCTTCTGGGGAGGTCCCTGTGTTCGCTCAGCCGTTGGTGGTGCAGCAGAGAGCTCTGCTGGGCTCCCCACAGCTCTTCCTGAAGGGTGTCTGTCTGTGTACTGTCTTTCCAGTGTCTCCCAAGCTTCATCCTCTATTTTAACCCCTTTTCTCCTGACAGAATTGACCTACTGGAGCTTAGTTCTTATTAAATAAGGCTGGAGTATCCTTTAGTTAGCTAATGCCCCCTCTTCATGTTTTTAACTGCCTTTAGAAAAACTCATCTTGTGTTATGATAACGTGACAATCTCCTACACCAGCCCTCTGATTCTGCTCAGAGAGCTGCATGAAAAAGGTTCTCCTGAGCCTTCAAAATGATACTCAGAACTAAGCAGAACATTAGCCTTTGCTGCCCTGAACTTCAGAGCAACTCAAAACACCTGGTAAATCAGCCCAGTAACTCAGGAACACTGGGAGTAGGGCAGCAGGAGTCTTACAAATTAGCAGTGAGTAGCAAGGGAAGATGTTATTCCTCTGGTTAAGGCCAGGAGCTGATGTTTAGTTCTGCTACACTCTCTGTCGTGCAATTTGTTTTGCTTTAAGGAAGAAAACACTCTCTCCCAAGAATTTATTTTGCAGCGATGAGACCTTTTGGCTTATGTTACTATGTGCTGTGCAAATGGCAAGGGATGTGGGCCAGCAGCAGGGTTAGGTATGAAGTAAAAGAGCTGCACTGGAGGAGGAAGAGGAATTTGTAGAGCATTGAAGAGGGTGATTTCATGGTGATGCTGGATTCCCTGCTCAGCTCCATGTGGGACTTGCACCTTGACCTGGGGTAAGTCTTTCTGGGGGATTTGTTGTTTGCTAATCTTGTCCTGATCCTGCTTTTGGTGCATGGTGTTGCAGAGAGCACAAGGAGTAGGTGATACTACTGCAGATGGGGGCACTAATACCCTTAGCTGGTCTAGGGGAGATGCAGTGGTGTTGAATGGCAGAAGGCATAAATATAAATGGCTGATTGTGCAGTTTCTCACCTGTGTTGCCAATTCTAACTTTTTCTAAGGAGTTAATTTAAAGTGACCTGTATATATTTTTACATCTTTTGTCCTTTGTGAAGGACATGAAAGGCCTTTTCTGTGGTTCATAGGAGATAGAAAGGGCTTTGGATTCTAACCATGAGTGTTTAACCCTCGATTAAATACATGATATGGATATGAATTTGTGGTGCTTTACCTCCTGGAACTGCTCGAGGTTTGACCTGACTGCTTTAAGTTAGGCACACACAGACCTCAGTGCCTTCACTAGGACTGTTCCTTCAGACAACACCTTTTATTCAAACACCTCATGGTGTTTCCTGTTCTGTCATGACAGTTTTGAATGCTGTGTTTGTGGTGTTTTGATAGCTAATGTGATGAAATTTATGAAATCTTTGTACTGTTTCTCAAGGGAGTTAGAGTCTCCTTTTAATCTTAAAATTCCCACCTATAGAGAATCTCCTCTGTGCTTCAGGTTTATTAACAGAAACTCATGAAGGGTTTTCTGCCACTAGTGGAACTATATATATATATATATTTTTTTTTTTTTCCCCTCTTCTTCTGGAAAGTTGAATAGAAAAACAGTCCTCAACAAATCTCAAAATGCCCCTTTCACCTTCCCCCAGTCCTTGGGAGACAGCTGATATTTCATTCATGCCTCTCTTGAACTGAAGCACTTGCCAGGGAAGCTGCTTCCCTCACATAATCTCTGAGCTACTGTTGGGATTTTCAAAGATTGTCCGAAACTTTTATTTTCTTTTGAAAATTGCTTTAGCTTAATTACTCATTGCTATTCAAGAGGGTAATACTCTCACTGGTTGGGGTAATTAGGAAGCCTTAATTAGCTCTTCGAAAAAAATATATCAAAATTAGCTGTGTCATTGCTATATCACCCTCATTAGTTCAATCTGCCCGCTTTCAACTGGCACATTTATGTTTCTGATTTACATATTCTTTCCCATGGTGCTGAGCAATATAACTTGCAATAATAATAATAAAAAGTTAGGTTACTCCAGAGAGTCATTATATGAGAGATGTGGGTATAGACAATATGTGAAGAGTATTCCAGTATCTTAAAGTTGAACTTGGTTTACCACTGCAGCACTTAAAATACAATTAAAAGTGTATGTGCACATACAACTTTGTCACTACTCTTGCCTTCATTTCTATTCTGTGGGTAAGCAGGAACACATTATTGCTCTAAAAAAGCCCTTATTTTTGGAGGATAAAAATGCCGAATGTAAGCTCATTTTAAGTGCTATTCTAAAGCTGCCAAGTACATAATCTCCAGATTGCTAAAAGCATGTTCTGAGCCCCGGTCCAACTGGTCTTTAAACAAATTTCTTGATGAAGTCAGATGAAGGCTTTGCTTATGATCTTAAGTGGAGAGTGTTTTGTGGGTTTTTTGCTTTTTAAAAATTCTTTGTACTTTAAAAAAAAAAAAAAATCTTAACTATAATGGCAATTTTAGCCCAGTAAATACTTTGTTCTAAAAGAGTGATCAAGTCTTTATGTAAAAGTATATTGCACCTTTTTCACTATAAAAAGAACAGAACAAACCTGCTTATTTCAGAGGGGGGAGAAAAAGCACACTTTATTTACTCATTAGAAGACAATACCAAATATGACTTGACCTTTATCCGTTTTGTGCCTCACTATGATTTAGATTTAAGTGATTCTATAGGTAGATTCTTGGGGCAGCACAGAATTTTTTTCTAGTTTGGACATCTTTCACCTATCCATGAGATGTTTCCAGGTGTAGAAAGGTGATTTATAAAGAACAGGGGTTTGGTTTTTGTGTGTGTTTGGTTTGGGTTTTTTGTTTGTTTGGGGTTTTTGTTGGTTTTTTTGTGTGTTTTGTTTTTGTTTTTAATCAGATTTACTATACTTATTGTAAATTCCTGGAGGAATAAATCTTAAATTTACCTGGTGAGTTGGTTACAGCATGGTCCAGTACTTTTCCGCTGTTTGCACAGCGTACGCTCCAGTTTGTTGCTGGCTACAGCAACACCAGTATCACTTTCCAGTTTTAATATGCTTTACAAAAGCTGCCCCTTGCTGCCATCTGGATCTAATTCTTTGTCCTCAATATTGTATTGCTAGTGCACCTTCTGAGCCTCTCTATAGCAGGTTATGAAGAAAAAAACCTATTGATCTGAAGAAGATATTGAGGTATCTGTTCTCCTTCTCGGGAGGTGATGATGGGATCAGAATGAGAAATGACAGTAAAGCAGAACAAGTCTTTTTTTAAATTTTAATTGTTTTTTGTTTTGGTTTTTTTTTTTTTTAATTGTTTTGGGACTTTCTGCAGAAAGGTCAGGGTTGAATTGTACAGGTGACCTGAGGACACCACAGCAAATAGAGGTGAAGGTCTGGGGCTGGAGGGGGACAGCTCTCCATGCTTTTGGGATGTGGTGATTTCAGGATAGTTAGAACATTTCGAAAACTACTTTGTATGTAAAATTATAAATTGTCTATCTACAGCTTGCATATTCCTTATTAATAGTGCTCTGTGTGTATTAAAAAGAGGGAATGGGTTACAGTCTGAAAATCCATGGAGTTGAGAAGTAATTTATAAGTTATTTATCTGATGCATATTAACCAAAGCTACTGAGAGTGGAGGAAGGCAGATGACTGGCCTCTTTAAACTGATTTTTACGATGTTGAAGGACAAATTTGTCACATTTGAATGTAACATAATTATTCAAAATGATACTCACTTTTTAAATGAATATGCAGAAATGGAGTTTCATTCCTTTCTTGCTGCATCAAAAGTAAAATTTATTCTTAATGCAGCTTGTGGTGTGAACATTACATAAAAAATGCATGAACTCCCACAATGGTTATCTCCCTGCTCTCCTCATCTGCTTGCTGGTTACTGAGGCTCTTGACACTGCCCTGACCTCCCAGTGTTATGATGGTCAACAGATCCCCCTGACCTCACAGCCTCATTTGTAGAAGACCCCCCATCACCTTTATCCCCTCTCTCCAGGGAGTTCTCTTTCAGGAAAATATGATCAAACCACTCTGATGCATCATAAGCCCCCATCAGCCCTGCAGTTTGCTCCCCAGGCTTGATAGCATCTGGAAGGTACCAAAAGATGCTTTTTTTGTCTCTAATTTGAACAACGCTCTGCTGTCTGCAGAAATGAGCTCAGCCTTTCTTTTCTGAAGTTTTACTTTGCCTCTTGACATAACTTCCTCAGAAGTAGGATGCTGCAGCTATTTCTCTGTTGCTCTTCCAGCTGTAAGTGACATGAACTTACTTGAGAAAACATTTCACTGGATTTGAAAACTGTCCACTGTGGCAAATTCAATAGATTTATCAACAGCATAGCATCTAGATTGAGAGAGCCTCTAGTAATGATGTAGTCCATCTCCAATTTATGAAGATGCTGTGGGTTTGAGAAGTCTCTAGATGTATCTGTAAACCATGCTGAAACAAAACATATGGATCTTTCTGTCCAAGTGCTTTTTTACGCAGTATTTACTTTCTTATAGTGGCTAAGCCTGAGCTAAGAGAGCATGTTCCTGTGAAATCGGCTACTGTTTGCTCTTCCCCAGCCATGCTTACCCTCTGCAAAGCCTCAGTATAAACTAATTAGGGATTTGCTATTTGGAAAAAGTTATGATAAGTTTGCCGACAAGGGCATTGCCTAATCTCATTGCACACACGTCAGTGGCTACACATGTGTGAAATTAAGTGGGTTTTTGCTGATTCCTGCAGACTGCCTGTTTTTATCTTGAGACAACATTCCCAATCATAAAATGCATTAACATCTGCTATCAGGGGCTTACTGTAATATGTGTAACACCAGCAGCAATTCTTTGATATCGCCTTCGGAAGCATTGTTAGGGGAGATCACAGAAATGGCTTTGATAGGCTACATGATTTACCTAGTAGAAGGAAAAGCCGATAGGGAAAATAATCCTGCAAGTATTTGCTTCAAATAGAAATGGTATAGATGGATCTGGTGCCTCTGCTGCTGATAGGAGCTGGTCTACCTGAGGGCACTCTGTTCTTTTAAACTAGTGTTAAGTGAAATGATTGGCCTGTGAAGACCTTGGAATCAAACACACACTAGCATTGGGGAGGATGATGGGAGGCTTGAAGTGATACTAATGCAGAACAAAGAAACAAACAAAGTCAGCAAGCCACCTATCTTCTATACAGTGAAGAGGGAAGATCTTCAGCTTTAAAACCTAGGCCTAAATTTTCTCTGGGTTGCAGTAAACAATAATTACTTAAGCTTTTACAGGTTTTGCCCTAGGGAAGATGTGACTGTGGTTAAAGCACCGGATACACGTAGCCAAGAAGACAATATTCAGTTTATTCAGCTAGTTTGTGATGTGTTTACTTTTAAAGAAGCCTCCAGCTAGTTGAAGCTTTCTGGGCTTTCAGCTGAAGTACAGCTTTGGAAGTAGTAATGTCCTGCTGGGGAAGAGGGTAAGAATACTGAAATATGGAGTTCGTCACATGTGTCTGAACCTAACTGTGGGTAGGCCTGATAAAGTGACTTCTCTGGCAGTGAAAAATTGCTTCATGAAAGCATTGCTTTTGCCCAGCTGTCATAGTAAATGCCATTAAAACATCATGCAACAACAGACTTGTGGAGCCTTTTGATCGAGCACAGCCAAGATCAGCTGCTCAAGGACATTGGCAAATGCTTTGTGTTCTCTGCGTGTTGCTTGGCACGGTCTGCCTGTGTTAATGCTGATCTTCTCATGAGGGATGCTCCAGGGCACTGTTAGGGCACTGTCTCCTCTATCCTTGTCTTGAGCTGCTCCAGTTCTAACTACAGTGGCTTCAGGATGACATTGCACCCAAAATGTGGTGGGTAGGGAGGGGGGAAAATGAGCAAAAAGCTGAGAAAAACCTAAGACCAAGTTTTTCTTCCCCTTGAAGCATCACATCCCATTTCATCACAAAACTTTGTCAGATTTGTATGCTTTCTGCACTGATGAGTAGAGATCAGTATTCAATTACAGGTAGTTGAAGGCATTGGGAACTGTACTGCAAAGCCCTGGGTCTGAAATAGCCGTGTGGAGGGGATTATATAAAATAGAGGTCATTCATTATTATCTGATGGCTTGTATATAAGTATTGATTATCTTTGCTCTATCTTAATTCTATGGAAATACATGTGGTGGGGATCTGAAAACCTGGAGAGGTTTGGTGCTACACAAAGGGAGGGCTTTGCTTTTACTTATTCCTTTCTCTGGTGTTGGAGGGAGGAAAAGTAAGAAAAGTGAGAATTAATTCAAACCCGCAGTTCTTCCCTGTTAATTAAACTGAGCTTATATGATTGGTTAAGTCATGAGGTATATGGAAGAAGACAGTGAAAACATCCAGTTTCCAGTCAGTTTTTTCTGACTGGAAGTGCAATTTATGTAGTTAACCTTACAGGTGTTAATGAATGTGTAGTTTGTGGGGAACAAAACTAAGCTGCTTCCTGTAATGGGCTAATTGGGATTGCTGAAGCTGTCGCACACCAAGCTAAATAACTAGGCGTGAGCAAGGTGCTGAGATTGGGATATTTGCCCCATGGTATTCAAAGCACGGAAGAAAATCCAGGGAAATTGCAGGGCAGACTGGTTTAATCAGAAGTCCCTGCTGTAGCAATCAGGATCAAATGAATAGCAATTGTGTTAATCAGCTTGTGAACTTTTATACCATGTTCCTAATTTCAAATATCACCAAATCCTGTACAGTGAATCAGTTGCTGCTGATACAATGAAAATCTTGTATGTAGGAGTAGGCATTTGTTTTGTGGAAAACCAGTAACTATCTTCCCTCTAGCAAGTTTTGTGGAAGCCTTGGATTTTTCTTTTTAAGTTATTGAAGTTGCAGAATCTTACAAATTACAACTCTGGAGATGTCATCCTACTTTTTAGGAAGAGGCTTATTTTTTGGTACCGCCACTGAAGGACTACTCCCTTCTGTAACTGAGCAGCATATTAGTTTTAGTTGGCTCTGTTGACTATGGACCTACCCTTAGGCAAGACCCTCTTTTACCTTGAGGCCAGGTTATGGCCCTCTGGCCTGTGCTGATGCCCTGCAGTGACTCTGCATGGAGATGAGGTACCAGCCTCCCACAGATGAGACTTTCACCAGCCTGAACCTTCTAGAAAGTTACTAGAGAAAATGGGACAACCCCCAGGAGCCTGCTTAACATTTACTACCTTAATACTAGAGCTGAATGTGCGGGAACTACTGGTGGGTTGGGTGCTATTTTGCTGAACCAGTCAATCACACCTTGCATATCAAGGGTTATTTTGGAAGCGGTAATTAAGGCATCATATTTACCTTGCACCTGGGGAAGCAGCATGGCCCAGGGCTGAGCTTTCCAGCTGGTGGCAGCTCAGCTGTGGGAACCCCTGAGTTGTTATTTTCTGGATACTGCTGCTTTTCTTCCTAAAGTGCGTGCTTCTTCCCCTCTCGTCCATTCAAAGTGTAAGGTCTGCAGGGCTTCCGAGCGTCACCCAGGAGCAGCTGTACTCATGAACAGTTGTGCTGTGATGCAGTTGTCCCTCCTGTGTGTATTTGCATGTTTGCCTGCTTTTTCAGCATAAGTTTTTCATAGACAGCATTTTGCTACTAATAACAGTAAATAGGAGCAATAAACGTTATGCCTAAAAGGACTGAAAGAGGTTATAGTGAATGGAAATGCTTCATGCCATGGTGTAGCACACCAAGCTTCTTTATACTTTATTGTCTCTTACTAATCAAAATGTCATTTAGAGGCCCAAATCCTCCTTGCAGAAGTAGATATAGATGTGAACGTCTCATCCAGGACCCCTTCCCTCCCTCCTGAAAAACTGCAAACCAAATGAGACAAAACCAACTTTTAAAATAATCCTTACCTTCCTGAAGTCAGGGAGAGAAACAGAGACTAATGCCTGTTTAAAGTCAGGCTCTGTCAAAGCCAAAGGGAATTTTGCTTCAGTGGAAATGAAGTTGATCCAAATGCAGAATAGGAATGCAGGAAGAAAAGTGGGTGCAGGGAAAAATAGGGAGAGGAAAGTATGAGATTGCCTTTGAAAGATTTAACTAAATTAACAATTGAAGTAGCCCAGGTTTGGCTTCTGCCCCTGCTTTGTTTCCTTTGTCAATTTAAGCAAATTACTTCATCTGTTAATTAGGGTATATCCAGGTAAGGAAACATATAGCTAAATGAGCCAAAAGAGTGGAGTGTTGTGTATTGTTTTTTTTTGGTTTGTTTATTTGTTTTAGCTTGTGGGTTTTGTGTGGTGATTTTTGTTTCCCCACGACTTTTTTGTTTTTTTTTCTTTCTTTCTTTAAATGTGTTGGTTCCTTTACAGCACAGGGCCTGGATTCCTTGGGAGCTTTCAAGTGTATCCAAAACATAAATGCAGCCTGTGGGTTTTTAAGGTCACATGTGATATATGCCCTAACTGGGGAAAAAGGGTCAGAAACAAACAGCAGTGTGAGGTGAGAAGGGGCAGTCGTGATCACCTCACCATAGCAATTAAAGCCTGATATTGTCAGCGCTGATTGGCAGGTGGCATCAGCACCCACATTTCCTTCAGAATAAGGCTGACAAAGTCGTTTTATTGGTAGTATTTTATCTTTATGTAAAGATGTTTACATGAGTCTTCTCATGCCTAAATTCCTGTCTAGCAGTGTAGGAAAAAACCAGCTTGTCTCTTATCCTACATTGATTATGATTCTTTCTGTCTGATACCGCAATTAAGTTTCAAAATGCTTATCTTAGTCTGGTTCCCTTGTCCGAGTGTTGTCCTCCCTTGGACAATATTGCTCTAAGAGCCAGGGCTTCTGCACAGGGAGGAGGTACTGTTTGGCTTTCCAGTCTCCTGAACCCTTATATGGGGAAATAATATTCCCTTTCTTTTCCTGACAGGAGGACAGGGCCCTTTTGAGGTCTTCCTGGAATCACTGCAGCAAGCTGTGAGGTGAATAATAGATGACATGAAAATCCCTGCCCAGCAAAGAAAGAGTACAGCACAGTGCAGTTAGTTTTCCCATTGCACTGAGACACTGTCTGTGTGCTGAAAACACACAAGCAGTAATCTGCAATTCAAAAAAAAAAGAAGAGCCTGATAAGAAAAAAGAAAAGCTCTTATATGTCACTATCCTCTAGCTGAAGGTAGCAGCATGCTATCTTTTGGTTCTGACAATAAATCTTAGGAAGTCTTTCTTCATTGCCCCTTATCTTTCAGAGAAACCAATGTCCTCCCTTTTACATTCCACCTTTTGCATTCACCTTCAGGGCTCAAGAATGCTTGTTTGCAGTGCATAGTGTGATCTACGAGGATGTGATTCCAGCTTTTGAGGCTGTCTCCAGACTCATCCCATTGCCTCTCTCCCCCATGGGGTTTCTGCCTCTAGCAGGGCCTCAGCTGCCATCACCTTTAGGGGTTTGCTCCCTCCCTTAAAGTAGGTCTTGGTATTGCAGACCCCTCCTTAGGGGGATGCTCTTATAGGAAGCCCACACAACTCCTTCCAGGTGCAGTGGCAATGTCTGGGAAGAAGGGAAGCAGAGGGGGCTGAGGCCATGCGGGCAGGCTGTGGTCACCCATGGCCCCTTCCATCCAAGGGGCTTCTCTCTCTTCCCAGGTTTAGCCACATTAACTGTTATGGTATCTTTCTGGAACTTTCAGAGCCTCTCTGAATAATTTTTTTTCTGTTGTTTTCAATCTTCAATTTAATGCTGAACTCATCCTCTCCTAATGGGAGACCCTTTCCTGTCACCCTATGAGTTTTTCTTCTGATGCTTTTTTTTTTTCTTCTTCTTGTTCTTTTTCCTTCTTTCTAGCTTATTCTTCTTACCCTGACACAGGTTGGTTGTTTTTTATTCTCCTCTTCCCCTCAGGGTTTTCTGTGACCCAACCATCTATCTTTCTGTATTTTCATTTTTCTTTGTGCTTTTCCTCCTTTGGCATCCTTGCTTCATTACACACACTGTTCGTGTTCCCTCTGTGCCAAGCATCTCCTTCATACTTTGTGCAGTTTCATCTTTTCCTTATAGATCACCTCTGCCTGCCTAGTAATTTATTTTGGTATTTCTCATTCCAAAAATACACATCTTTCACTTTACATTTTTAATTTGAATGAATTTAGTTTGGTGACATCTTGAACTCATGGAATATAAACCCCTAAGCAGAGCAGAACTTAAGTGAAATTACTAAAGCAAATTCAGCAGAGAATGAGAAAGAAGTATCTTCTCATCTGAAATGCAGAGGTAGCCTTAGTAAAAGTTATGTTCATAAATAGACTTTATAGCGTGATTTCTGTTCTTTCCCCTCTTCTCAGTTTTGTTTTTTTGAAAGCAACTGGAAAAAGGACTGTTTAAATTAATATATAATATATATTTTCCACCTCTCTTGGTTAGGGAAGGTTTGTTTTTTTTTTTTCCTCCTCCCTTTTTAGCCCAGAAGGTCACAAGGATAGCTTAGAATATAAATGACACTAAAAATGTTTGTATTTCATAAATTTTAAGCATGTACATTTAATATGCTGTCTTTGATTGGACTGTGCTCCCAGACTTCCAAAGCAAATTAGGTGCACGATGCAGCAGCCCTGTGAGAAAGATTAGTGACATTTAGAAAGCAGCTACGTGGAGGGAAATGCATCCTAATGATGACCCAAAGTCTTTTGTGTTTATTCATGAATTAATGGGCTAGTTTAGTGTATCAAGAGTGAACTCTAGGGATGATAAACAGAAACTTAGGAATTCTGAAATATGAATTACTAATGAGGTTCTTCAACCCCGGGCTTGTGTTGAAGTCTCCTTGCTTACCTGGCTGATAGGTCAGTGAAGACATTTCAAAGGATTTATCTTGGTAGAGATAAAATAGCTTTGAGCCTTGTTTATAACTGTTCAAAGTTGTCATAGACTTCAGGCAAACCATACTTCAGCACACAGGAAAGTTTAATTTGCTGGGTCTTGGCAACCTCTCTGAGAGACTAGTTTCTTCCTTCTTAGCTATGCCTCAATCTCTGCTTATGTTTTCCTGGTGAATGAGAGACACTACATCCTTCTAAAGGGCTTTTCAGTTGGAGTCTCTCTTCACAAATGCTTCTATTTGCAGGCTCTGAGGCAGCCCCAGTACCAAATGCTGTTTTTCAACCCTTCCCACAGCCTTGCATGGTCCGGTCAGGATGGGCAGTGCTTACTGAGTCCTGTCACATGCTCCCTTGTCACGCTGCTGTCCTGTTCCCTCCAGGTAGCAATGGTGTCTCCTCTGGGAGAGAGGTTGAATATCTAACCTGACCACACTGTCTGGGCCTCATACGTTGTCTCATCCCTGGCTTATGGGATGCCTCCTTTCTATTTAAGGCTTCCTGCTGCTGGGATCAAGCCTAGAGGACCAGGATGTATTCTACTTTCTGTCACAAACTTATACTGAGTAGCCCTCCAGGGGTTCTGGGGATGACTGTGGAGAGTTGATTGTCTTTCTGCTCTGGTGACTGATATGGAGACTCTGCCTGAAGGGGAACTGAAATATTCCTCTCTAAAATGGAGGGAGGGATTAGGATGTCACAGTTCACCTCTGGATGGTTGTCTTTTAACATGTCTGGGAAGGGAAAGGTATCTTCAAGATAAAACTCATTGCATTGTCTGCTTTGCTTATAAAGGTATCCTAAAAGACAGATGATGAAGATGGCAGCTAAAAGAAATTGCTATCAAGATTTAATATTTTTTTTATAGTTCTCTTAGGGAAAAACTGAAATATAGGAGTGGCTAGAATTAAGGAAATGATAATTCAGTGATCATTTTGGTGGTAAGGATGGGCAAAGACACTAGTCTTAAGAACACAATATTGAGATTAGACCTGTGATTGTCCTAAAGTATCCAGTTACTACTTTTGCAACAGAGCTGGGCACCTTATTAAGAAGTGGAACTTTGCCTTTGCAGACAATTTGTAATTTTAGAAAAATTTCACCCAAAGTGAATATTTTTAGAAATTATTTTTATTTTAAGTTAAAACCATGGAACTGATTTTTAAAGTAGAGGCAGTTTGTATCTACTAGATATATAACTACCAGGATGTTTAGTGTTACAACTCTAGTTCATTTGTATTTTGTTAGCTCTTAGCTTATTAACCTCTAAGAAGAATTCTGTGACCAAAATAGTATTTTTTACATCAGTACTAGATATGGGTGAGCAAAGTCCTTATTCACACCTTCTGTGGTTTTTTTTTTTACTTGATATTCTGTGAGTGCTGTAGGATACTACTAATGACCTTACAATTGTATAGTTCCTAAGTATGTATTTCATTGTTATTGGTGCATAGTATATTTTATATTACTTGTAATTGGTCGATTTTTCTTGGGTAATTTGGACTGAAGCTGAGAAGATTCAGCTCTGCAGAAATCTATTTAAGTGGCTGCAGCTATATCCATAATTGATCCATCAACCAGGAGTTCAATGTTGATCATCAGAACAGATCATAAGTCCTTCCTCTGTCTTCTGTAATTTGCTTTTTTCCAATTACATAATGTCATTCTTATAATTAATGGCATTAAACATTGATTTTGTTTTAGTCATTACCATTTTCCCTGCCTCCCTCTTTAAATGAGGTTTGGAGTTATTGTAGCAGTGAGCAGGACCCGTGAGGAGCTGAAGATGACATTTGTGTCAGTGGTAACAAACCTGATTCACGCCCACTGCAGTGTGGCTTTTTAACTCTGCAGAAATTAAATTCTTCCAAACTGAAGTCCAACTGTTGAAGTCTGTAGCAAAGCCAGGAAGAGAAACAAGGACCTCCAGACAGCACATCCCTGCTCTGATGGAAGTTTGCATACCAGCTGGTCAGAGAGTCACAAGGGCTTTGCATCTAATGACACTGCATTTTATAAGAGCAGAGCTCATTTTCCCATCCTGTCTTGTACTTGTGGGCTTTGTCTGCAAGCTATGTCATGTCCCACCTGCTGCAAACATCTCAGAAGACTGAGACCACTCTCCGCACGCTCTAGGGCTGCATGCTGTAGAGCAGTATGTAAGGTGTACTATAAGGCTCTATGTATGGCTCACCAGAAATTCAGAATTATCCACAGGCTTATACTGTGTGTATGTTTTGTCTTTGTTTTCTTGCACCCATTATTACTGGGAGAAATGTCATTACTGAATGGGAAGCAAAGGTCAATAGGCCATGCTGGTTGGTGGGGATGTCTGTGGGTGTAGCCAGATCTGAGCTCACTACTGTTTATGGAAAATAATTAGTGGTGGATGATAATTAGGTCTAGAAGTGGTTGAAGTGCTTTCCCTTTCTAAGTTCTTGCTGTATTCGGACTTTGCTTATGTCTTGAGCCAACAAGTCACGGTTGTATAGTCATATCTGTCTACAACTGGTGTAGGAATTTTTGTATACAAGTAGAGCTTCAGCAACGAGCAAAGCAGAAGTTCAGAGGAAGAAGAGTTGAAACATGAGAAAAGCTGTAATGCATAGGAAGCAAGTGTCTCATGTTGCACAAGATCCTCTTGTGTGTGAATTACATACCTTTTTTTAAAAAAAAGTTCTGGAAAATAACCAGACTAGTGAAAATCTACAGATGGATGGAATAGAAGTGATGGAGCAGGGGGGTTATTAAGAGCTACTGTTGCTGTATTCTCAAGTTTGCCATTGAATGGTCTAGTGCCCTTAGTAAGTTTATTGTTCAGGTGGATACATGTGAGCCATTGTTTAAGGAGCCTGGGATGATATAGGCTAGAAAATGGGAAGACAAAACTATTAGCTGAGTCCAAATGAAGCAAGTCAAATTGTTCTACCTGCCTAGAGATGATAATGTTAAGAAGGGACATAGCTACCATCAAAATAAGCTAGTTTCTTGGGTTTATAATGGAAAGGGGGGGGAGGGGAAGAGAGAAAACTCTGCCTACAAAATGCAAAAAACCCAGTTTGATATTGCAGCTATGACATATCCTCCACTGTACATGTTATGATGAGATGCTCTAGCACTTATGAATAATTCAGGGCACTGAGAGGAGGCCATTAGACACCGACCCAACCCAAGCCTGGTCCCATCAATCTCTGTTTCTGAAGGAAGCAGAGGCAACAGCAGCATCCTTTTGAAAGAACCAACACAAGACGCTTTTGATTTGCAAGCTAAAGTGGCCCTCAAGTAGGAAAATCAATTCCAACACAAAATGACATGCGAGTTTTATTAAGTCAGCATTGTCTAGCCTGCATTATTTAATAGTATGAGCTACTCTGACCTCTGTGAAGAGTTAAACTGCATGAGCAGAATAAAGTATGCTTCAGTTTAGCTCCAGAAGTAAGTCAAGAGTTAAGGTAGAAACTGTCTGAGAAAGCTGGATTTACCTACTATTTATGTCCTGGAATAACAAGTAGGTGAAATGTAAAATCTCAGCTCCAGCTCAGTGTTGCAAGATCAGGTGTTTCCTTTCAGTACATCTAGTTGACATCAGCTGTGAAAAAGCTGCAAGAACAGGTTTTCTTTGCCCCAACCACCCCACCTCCCCCCACACCCAAAATCCCCCTTCTAGTAGCTTTTTGGCTCTGACTAGAGTAGGAAGCTTGCCAGAATTCCATTCCTCCTTGATATTTTGGGATTTGTGTTCTAGACCTAAGCAGGAAAGATGCAGTTCAGAAAGCAAAGAGATGTACACAAACACAATGAGGAAATGGATATAGGGGTTTTGTGGTTTGTTAGTTTGGTTTTTTGCTTGTTTGTTTGTTTTTCCATACTATTAACACTTGAAGATTGCAACAGTTATTACCAGTCCAGAAGGAACTAAGAACTCCCTGTTTCATTCCTAAACTTTGGGAGTGCTACAGCTAGGAGTGGCCAATAGCTAGGAGATGTTTTCACCTGATGTGGGAGATGAGAGGTTTTAGTGTCTGCTATTGGCTATACAGGGCATGGTTCCAGCTGTTTCCTAACTCTTTGGATTTCATTAGAAATCTTTCACTTGATAATGCTTCCTTGACAAGAGCCATTAAAATGACTGTATTCTGAAAAACAATAGTTTTAGCAGATGTTCTTTTTCTGCAGAGGGAAAAAAAAGAGTGTTTAGGAGGCAGCTGGTTTTTATGTTTGTTTGGTTTGTTTATTTTTTTTTCTCCCCTTGAAATTAAAGATGTGGGAAACTTTTCATTCTGAAGTTTTTCCTCTAAAAATATTCATTTCACTCATTTATTTTGGCTGAAAATGTGTTACCTTATATGTTCTAAATGGAATGCTTCACTGTGGTGTTTCAAATGGGCATTTCATTTTAGAATTGTCTGTACATTCAGGGATTTTTTTTTTTTGTCACAGATTAGAAAAAGAGAACCTCTTTTTGCTGAAGAAGTTGTTTACTGTGTGGGGTTTTTTTAAATTTTATTTTACTTTATTATTTATTTATTATTATTATACCTCTTCTGTTTATCCAGGAATGTGGAAAATCAATTATTCATAAAATTATATTTGAGTGAAAGCTTAGGTCAGGTTCTTACTTTATCCTTCCATTCCAATTATTTTATAATATATGCAAATTCCCTTTGGCTCTTTGGCTCTCTGATAGTCTAGCCTGTCAAACCTTGGCTGCCTAATTGCATTAAAAATGAGACTCATCAAGCAAATCAGATGCAATTCTATCCTTAACAGTTCTAATTGTTAGGAAGGCTTGCTCAGTTGTTTAAGGGACCCATCCTTTGATACTACTTTTTGTTCATTTGTTTTTGTTTTTTCTACAGATAGATTTTCTGCTTTTAGGAGTTGAGTTACACTATAAAGTAAAGCAACCTTTTAAGCTCTAGTAGCTTCCCTACCAGAAATGTGTGTTAGACTCTCAAATAAGACCAGAAAGAAGTGCAAAGCTTTGGGGAATGTCAGCTGGAGCCTCCAACATTTGCTGTTGAGAAGGCAGAGAAAGAGACTTGGAGACCAATAGTTTGAGCTCCTACTCCTGGGCAGAAGCAATCACTGCTCTCAGTGAAACCGTTTAAGAAAAGATCTGGGCCTGAGGATGGGACTCTGAGTCACTTGTTTCCTTCACTAGTGAAGCCATTTCCCCAGGGACTTTGGTTTTGCAAGCCCAGCTCTACCCTGTTGATTAAGGCATCCCATGACTTGGACCACAAGAAGTTTTTCGTTTATTTCAGATACAATGAAAGGCAAAGAAATTTAGTATGTAATTTGCTGGCAAGCTGCACATCCCCTCCCCCCCTACCCCTTGGCCCCCCCTTTCCCCCCTAACCCTTATGCTTGTTTTCCAAATTTGGGTAATGATAAGACTCAGGGGAGATCTGAATTATAACTTGTCTGTGGCTTGGCTAATGAAGAAGGAATAAACTTCGTTTTCATCTGGACTGTGGTTTTATTTATTTTCTCCCCTTTAAATAAAGGAAGTTGAATTTCTTTTTTAAATTACTGTAAAAGTAAATTTACTGGAGTCTACTGAGAGTGCAGCTCCTGAACAGCCCTTGTCTAAATGAATACTTGGTGCTTATATAAAGTGTATTAACACTAGGAGAATATCTTCAAGATGTGCAGCACCTTGCAGAGTTGGGAGGGTCTGCTCACAGGAGCAGCTTGCTGAAGCCTAGCTGGGCAGGAACTTTTTATGTATTGCTAAGTGGGGTGTCCAAACAATTCCCTCTACAGGGAGAGAGGAAAAAAAAAAAAATAGACAATAAGCACAAGGCAGCCCTGGGTTTGGAGTTCTGTCAGTCTCTGCATCTCCTGCAGCCTCTGCTCTTGCAGGAGATCGGTTGTGCAGATATGCAATGCTACAGCTAGAAAAGCTGATAGCTTCCTTTTTATTTTAGCTTCTGCAAGAGTTAAAAGCTTTGCCTTTGTAATTTTTCCAAAAAGATCCAAGAGGCTGGAAAGGCCAGCATCTGATAAATGGAAACACAACTTGAGAGACTAGGAAAGACAAAGTGAGGACAAGGCCAATTAGCAGCAGGTTAGGCAGTTTACACTATTTCAGGATTCATTTCTAACATCAAAATGGGCAAATGTCATTAGTTTGACATCTTCTAGCTCTTCCCCAATCCACTGATGTGTTCTCCTGGGGTGCTTAAGGGGTTCCCACATTTCCAGTGATTTCCCTGCAGTCTCTTTTTCCCTGCAGTGAAAGGTGAGGATGACTTCTACATTGAAAAACCTCTGTGCCAGCTGTAATATTTACTTAGTCTTCTGACAAAATTAAAAATCAGTTTTCAGTTAAGTCACAGGAGAAACAAAAGAGCACTTGGACAAGCTCCTCAGGCTTTTCTTCTGCTTCAAAATTAATTTCAATCTTTACAATATATTTACATATGTCCATATACCATAACATTGGTAAATGTTCATATGGCTTTAGCCTTAATGGAGATGGCATGAAAATGAAGCTGGGGTAGAAGAAAAAAAGGAGCTGTAACTCCTAAGCAGAAGGATATTTTCTGTTGTGCATAGGAACTTGGATCTCTCTTCCCTGCATTAAATTTATCCTTGGAGGACAGGAAGCCCACCAAAAAACCTACTAAGATCCTATTTTAAGAAATCAAATGACTCCTATCTGAGAAAAAGGTCAGAATCCAAATTCCATCTTGTTCTTATTATCTGTCCTGCCCAGTATTAGAAACTGTCAAAAAAATGTTCTGTTTTGCCTTTATTTGGGCTTTACATTCACTCTTCAAGTTCTTTGCCTTGTTGGAGGTAGAGACCGTTTAATTTCCCATTCCAAATCTGCAGCACACAGAACATCCGTGCTGCAACATGGCTATGTGCACCCATGCCTCACACATCAGCACATAATTTATGTGTGTGTGTGTTTGGGGGGGTTTCTTTTTGTTCTTTCTCAGATTGATTTTTCTTTCATTGAACTCAAGATGTGTAGAGAGAGAGGACGCAGCTGTTTGAGCCATAGAAAACTGAACACGTGCAGTAATGGACTACAGTAACACATCCGGTCTCCTGTCAGTTCTCTGTGTATACTATGCCATGTTTGCTGCCTGCTTCTCTTAGAGGAATAATAATTAAAAAAAAAAGGTATCTAGGAAGGAGTCATTTGTTTAAACCCTGAGGAGCATGAGTCGTTCCGCGGGAGCAACTGGATGCAGGTATTGCTATCATGTCTTTGAGGCCCCTCATACATTAGATCAGATGTGAAGTCCTTCTTTTTGTTTTTCCTTTCAGTAAAACGGCAAAAAATTTGTGCTTATTCAGTAGCTGATGTATTTAAATGCCTTGACCCAGCTCCTGAAGCTTGCTAAAATATATAATTCAATCTTATCAGATCCAGTTACGCTGCTTCCTTGTTGACCATAGGACGGCAAAGTTCTGAGAAAGGAAATAGATTTAGGAAAGAAACAATGAGAATTGTTCCTACTTCTGAATGATATATGGGGTTTACTTAGTTCCTACTGTTTCCTGAAAGGGCACTCTGGAGAGTAAATTACTCTGTTAATGGTGTCTAAAGACATGTGCCTAAAATAGCTTCTGTCTGACTGTTAATAAATAATCTGAAAACATGTCACACTTCTCAGCTTTTCATTATATTAGCAAGAATATAGACTTTTCACAGTCCTGTCCCCAGGTGTGCATTTTATTTTATTTTACACCAATAAATAGAGATTTTTTTTTTTACAAAGTACTGATTTAAGGGAAAGACTTGTCCAGATCCTGTTCTTAAGTGCTTTTATTTTAATTTTTTTTTTTTTTTTGGTAACTAAAACTCTCTGGTTCCCAAATGAGCCTGTGCCTTTTTGTTTGCTTTTTTATAAAAGTTGGTGGTGGTGGTGTTAACAAGCCTGAGAGACATTTGAAAAATCTCAGACCATGGGGAGTGAGGTCACAGGACTGTCTCAGACTCTCAGCTTCTGCTCCTTAACAAAATGAAATAGTGTGTGGGAGCCACATGTCCTATCACAAGCATGTATCGGGTGAACCAAGATCAAGCTGCTGTCACTTTTTGGCTTACAAACAATACAGAACTTGCTGACACTTTAAAAATGAACAGGCTAAAAGCCCAAGTGAGATCTACGGATGCTTCTCCTTGGAATGTACAAGGAGTACAGATGACAACCTCTTATAGCTAAAGGCATTTTTATTTTATTACTGACACTGGTCTAGATTGAGCGATGGTCCCTGGTTCCTGTGTAATTCCAGCTGTGTAGCCACTCTACCCTGGAAAGATGTGGTTCGGCTTCAAAGAGTTGTTTCATTTCTTCTCTTCCTCTCTCGTACTTCGCCTTTCACACTCCAGGCTTGTTCCTCTTCCATTGTCCATAACTGGTTTCACTTCTTAACATTCTTTGTTCCTGCTGCCCCTCCCAGGCAGGACACATCCATCCACTGTGAGGTAGGAGTCACTCTGGAGCAAGCATGTGGGTATGGCCATAGGGTCTATGGGGCTCTGTCTGTTTGGGGATGGTGAATCCCTGGCTATAGGGTACAGCAGTGGTGGCTGCAGTTCCTCCCAAGTTCTCAGGGCTGAGTTACATAATGTTTATATAAAAAATTTAAAAAACAAACCAAACACAAACAAAACAACCCCAAAACCCAGTGTATTTTCTATAGCTGAAAAAGAACAGTATTTGTTACTGCCAAAGTTTCCTCCAGAAGGTGGTATAATAAACTGTACCTCAAGACAAATACCTCCTAAGCTAAAATTTCTGGGACTTGACTCAAAATTTTACATTTATCTAGGTAAGGATTACACTATCCTCTGTATGAACATTCTGGCTGGTTTTATTATCTGATAAATAAGATCTGTAGGCAGGAGTCTCTCTTTTCCTCTTAAAGTTTCTGCTGCTGCCTTTTTAAAAAAGGAAACCCAACACATCCTCTCTTCCTAAAAGAGGGTTTAGATAGGGCTGCCATCTGATTTTGCTGTCATTTTATCTTCTCTGGTGTCATCACTCTGCTAGAAGTTCCTATCACAAGATTCCTCATCTTATTGTAGTTGGGTGGAAAAGCATGTTCCTGTGACTGGGAAGAGCTGGGCTATCTTTCTCTGTTGCTAATATTAACTGGTATCACCTTTTGATCATCTCCATTTTATGCCTTAATATTGCCTTTCAAAATGCCAGACAAGATCTCATCAGGCATCTTCTGTGATGTGTTTTGGGGTGGGCAATCCCAGCATGTGCACATTCTACATGTTATTCTCTGCAGCAGTGAATTACCTCAGCAAACTCGCTGCTGGAGGATGTTAGCAATGCTTAGCAGAGTTTTAGAACTCTTGAACATAGGGAGTTTGCAGGACTGTCTAAAGGAATGGTATACCAGCCATAAACTAACTGATAAATGTTAATTAAAAGCTTTTCTCAGGTAATTATCCATTTCTTGTGCTTTCCTCTGAAGCAGTTTATCCTTTTCTCCAGAAGTGACAAGTATCCAGGCTAAGATGAGTTACTGAATTTATCCGTGTGGCACATCCCACATGCACTGCTGAAGTGGGCATAGGAAGATGTCTTGGAGTGCAATCAAAGTAAAAATGGAAAATGAAAGTTCTACTTTTTGCACCTGTTTAAGCTACTACCTGGCTCTTCATCACTAAATCCTCCCTGAGATAAAATTATTAAGGCCTTAAATGTTTTAAAAATAATTTATTGGCCTTCTTAGAATAATTAAATTAATAAAATCATCAGCCACACCAACTTCTCTGTTAAATTAATTATAGTAAATCTACAAAGCAGGGAACAGAATGGGATTTAGGAAACTGACAGTTTTGCAAAGCTTTTTTTCTCTGGCCTCATACTGTTTGCTTTTTCTTGGTATTGCCCTTTATACTGATGAATAAAGGATGAAGCCTCAGTGCTGGTTAGATTAGTGTATGTCTTTTCATTTGAAGGGCTTTTGCCTGAGTAAAGTCGAAAGTGACTTTATTATCTGCACCCAGCCTTTCTCGTGAAGGATCAACATGCAGGATTTCTTGGTCCCATTGTGCCTTTAGCCATGGTAGAGACTAAATTATCTTGTTATTTCTCAAAATGCTTCTCATTTGACAGCATTTAGGACATGATTGTCTGTAACATTTTGAGATCCTGGGCACTGATTACTCACTGGTTGCAGTTTGCTACAAAGTTTCTTAATGGAAGCAGAAAACCTTTTATCTGAAGAGACCTCAAATGTGCTTTGCAAAGAACAATTAACCTTCCTGCCATTCCAGGCTTTTGTCAGCTGTTAACCTTATAAGCTCTCTTCTGAATGCTTTGCCTCTGTGTGTTTGGTGCCTGAACCTTGGTTTAATATGTGAGATGTTAGCTCAATGTAAGTAAAATCCTCTCTTGACCCAGGTACAAATTGCAAGTTTGGAGATCACTGCATTTTATAATATAAAGGGAAAAGGAAAATTTTTCTGGACCTCAGGTGGAATCTGAGTGGAAAAGGGAAAGCATAAGTCAGCATTTGGCCTCCCCCCACCTTTTCATTTTGTAACAGTTTAGGGCCAGGGTAGCCCACTAGACCTTTGACAGGTGCTCTTTGTTAACTCTCTTCCTCCCCATAGGGGAAGGAAAAAGGGAATAAGGGAGAGAGATTTATAGATTAGAAAGAGAAACTAGAACATCTTTAATGAAAGTGAAAATAATAATAATAAAAATGGATTACATATATACAAAACCACTATGCAATACAACACCCCCACCCCTCACACCTCCTCCGATGGCAATTACATCATCGTCACCGCTGCTGTGGAGCAGGCACTGGGAAAGGTCCAGACTGGGCCCGGCAACAGATGGGAACTGTGTTCAGGAGCTGGATTTTGGTACCGGATTCAGGAACACACAGATCAGGATGGAAGACAGAATGGACACAGTCCTTCTTGAATGCCAGCCATCGACGAAGGGAGGAATAAGCCAGAAAAGGACCCAAACTGAGCCAAGAGCTTGACCCCCATGATCCCTCAGCTATATTTATACCAAATATGACATATATGGGATGGAATCCCTCACTAGTCAACTTGGGGTCACCTGTTCTGGCTGCTTCTCCCTGCAGGTGCAGCCTTTTACTTTCTGCAGCCCCCCCCAACATGGTACACAAGACCCAGCAGTGACCTTGGTCTGCACACTGACCCTTGGTAGTAGTAGCTCTAAACATGGGGTGTTATCACTGCTAGCAGCAGACACTGCCTGTGAAAACAGGCTGCTAACTTCAGCACAGTTAGAAGAATTAAGTGAAAAGTAAAATTGCTGAACAGAATTAGTTCTATTCTCACTCAAACCAGGACACATTTCCAAATGGTTCTATCGCTAAAAGTTATGATGTGTTAAAGGAGTTTGAGGGTTTTGCATGGCAGAGTCATGACTGGTTGCTGCAGTTGAGGTTTGCAAATCTCTTCGGATGCCCTGTCTGGAAACTGCTCTCAGTGAAATACTTTAAAATGATCAGCAACTGCTCCTTTTGTTTAGAATTTAATTACACTTCAAGCAGTGGAAACAGACAGTTGAGATTTGATCTAATATCTGTAGGTCTCTTCTTGCTCTGCCTTTGAAGACCAAGGTTAGATGTTAAGGAACATTAAGCATTGGTCACACTTGCTTCCATCTTGTGTTCTACCAAAATCATCAGTTGTATCAGGACAAAACTGCATTAATTCTGTGGGCAACCAGCACCCCAAAGTGCCTATCTCCATAACACCTATTTTAGGAGGACTGCAATAGCTCTTCTGGCTTGGTTTTATTATCTCTTCCAAAACTATAATGCCATGGGATATTTCACAGTTTATTCAGCTTCTCTGCCCCTCTTTTTTTTCCAGCCCTAAAGCAGGGAAACAATATTGACCTATCCTTCAGGGGTTAGGCAAAGGTGAATTACTACCTGGAAAGTGCTTCTAAATTCATAGATAAAAGTGGGGGTTTTTCTGCCACAACCTTAGAGGCAAACTGCTTTTGTACTGGAGTCCTGATCAGCTCATCTTGCAATAAGCTCCCAGGTTGCCTTGTGGAGTGTGTATATTTAGATTTAATTATTGAGAAATTAAATATTACTGAATTACTAGCCACTGGATGTCCCAGGTTTTAATCTTACTATCATATCTCATTTAAAAGGTAAATTAATGTTGGTCTGTGTTTTTTTGTTTGTTTGTTTTTGTGTGTGTGTGTGTTTTGTTGGTTTGGTTTTTTTTCCCCTAGTCCCCAGGGTGCAAGGAGATAATTTGTTTTAGCATGGAATAAAAAGCTAAGGTGATATTAAATCAGGGAAGGTAGACAGGGGTATCCCTGACTCTGGGGCTTATGTAGTTTTATTTTCCTTGGTAGTCTGGAGACTTCTTCATTTGCTGAAGTTTATAAGAGAAATGCAAGTGTTTTGGTGGTGATCATGGGTTCAGGAGAATAAGTCTGTTAAACTGGAAAGCTGACGCTTCTGAAATAAGACTACTGGCAAATTGGGGAAACTTGTACTGTTTAATGCAGTCTGATGTGGGCAATTTAATTATGGCTGTGTGGCAAAGGGGAGAAGAGCGGGTGTTGTTAAGGATAGAAGTTAAATAGCTGGGGATGGCAGTGGTGGAGTGTTTATTAAGGCCAGTCCTGCTCTAACAAGCTCCTGTTTCCTCCAAATATTTAAATGCAAGACGTAATGCTAATAGCTGTTTGTGCTCCCTTCCTTTTGCTTAGTATCCTACAGGTAAAAGACACAAGGTCACTGAGCTGGGCTGTTTGCCAAGGAAGTTTAATTGCAAAATCTTTATTAAAGAGAAGAAAATGTTAAGAGCAATGTGTCTCTAGGAATGGATTACATTTCTTTCTAATTATCCAGAAATATGAAAGCTGTGTGCAAGGGAATTACTGAAAGAATTAGCATGAGATTATGTAATCACCCATTTTAACAAGGACCAAATTTACAAAGCAACTGTAGTCTACTTAAGTATGGCTGCCACCAGGGAATGAGCTGCATCTCTCTTGTTTGGGGGGGCTGCATCTGCTATGGCCTGATTTAGCAGCTTGTCCTCTGTGCTAAGCTCTGTCTGAAAGGGTCAAGAGCATCCTCTGTGCAGCGTCGTGAGCAGCTACCTAAACAGAGCTGCTGTTTCTCTCTGAAAAACTCAGACTGGTGGTACAAACTCATGCCTTTTTTTTGAACCAGTGAGAGTCTTTGATGATCTCAAAATGCACATTTTAAAGAAATCTTTTCTGGTGTACCAGTCAGATGATATCATAAAGGGCTGGTGAGGAATTGGGTGTTCATTGTACGTGTGGGAAAACTGCAAGTGAGGGAGTGGAGATTGCAACTTGATTGAAATCAGATCTGTGCTCTTTAATCAGAAAGCAACTCACTGGAAGGAAACGCACACAAATGCCACTCACTTTCTACCTGTTTTCTAGGTGTGTCAGTTATTGCTCTAAGACTTAAAGATGGGGACAGTTTTGGGGCCTGTTGTGACAGGAGAAGGGGTAATGGGGAGATATAAACTAGGTATAAGAAGAAATGTTTTACAATGAGAGTGGTGAGACCCTGGCTCAGGTTGCCCAGAGAGGTGACAGATGCCCCATCCCTGGAAACAGTCCAGGTGAGGTCGGATGGTGCTCTGAGCAACCTGCTCTAGTTGCAGATGTCCCTGTTCACTGCAGGAGGCTGGACTAGATAACCTTTAAAGGTCTCTTCCAAACCAAACTATTCTGATTCTATATATATATATTTTTTTTTTTATTTATTT
>JANIJG010003372.1:0-11748 GCA_024611175.1 Megaceryle torquata
TCATTGTTTCTTTGAACTATGTTTTGCTCCAGAATAGCACAAATTTCAACAGATCTACACTGAGATCATTAGCCAGAAAAAGAAATAAATAAAAATAATTAATAGAATAAAATTTTAGAATTACAAACTAAGCATGTTCCCGTGATTTCTAACCATGACACAGGGACAAAATAAAAATATATTGTGGTTATATATTATGGTTATGATATGCCAATCTTTGGCTCATTTACATTTGCATTAACACAATTTGAGAATTAGGTAAATGATGTTTTAACAATACCCTTCCTGCTTGTGGATAAAATATAAAAGTTCATTTTAAAAATATTTGTACTAAGAGAACTATAACTATTTATTACTCTGCAGTAAGTTTCCAGACATATTAATTATGTACCCAAGATAATCATATACTACATGCACCTTTTTGTTCAGACAACAGTGTCTTCACGTATGTAGCATATGTACTACAAAAGAGCCCACAAGAGCACTTGTGTAAACTCAGTTCCCAGCTTTTATGGAGATTTATCAATATGAACCAGCTACAGCTCTAGGCATATAACAGAAAAAAAACCCTCTGTGTTGCAAGAGTATTAGGGTTATAAAGTCAAGCACACATAAGTTAGGAAATGCTGTCTCTAAAGTAGCCTGTAAAACCTCACTTTGACTTTCTTTTGCTTGAGCAATCAGACATGATAATGCTGAGGGCCAGAGAAAAGCCCATGAGAACATAAAGGATTCTGGATTCACCCTAAGGTTTGAGTAAGGCACAGTAAATAAAGTCCAAAGAGATCTAGTCTAGAGTGGCCTGGGACATTGAATCCATCCTGCTAGAGGCTGCCATGAAGACCACAGCCTTTTCTCCAGCACAGATGAAGCTGCTGAGCAGATACTCAATTAGGCAAAAAGGCTTCTCTTGTCTCTTGCCCTGTAGCACCCAGAGCTGGGATGTAGCAGTAGCTGCTAATGCCTGTGGAGGCTGAGCAGCACAGATGGGAAGATGCTG
This sequence comes from Megaceryle torquata, assembly GCA_024611175.1. NCBI lineage: Eukaryota > Metazoa > Chordata > Aves > Coraciiformes > Cerylidae > Megaceryle > Megaceryle torquata. Next base: position 1,001 of record JANIJG010003372.1, read on the forward strand.
CAGCTGCTGGGGCCAGTGCACTCCCCATTCCCCACGGGAAGAGCAGCATCATGGGAGACCAGGGAAGCCTGGCTTTCTTGGATGGCAGGGTTTCGACTGTTACAGCTCATCTCCCTGCCAGAGCATGGATGTCACAAGTGACTGGATTTGGCAGAAGCTGATGACAGAGAAAGGTGGCCAAGGAGTAACTGAGCATGGAAGTTGCTATAGTGGGGATGTGAAGTGTGACACAAGACATAACTAAGTGCTAGGATCTTGATCCAGTCCCAAAATAACTCAGTGTTGATTATCCTGAAATTTGTGATCAAATTCCTCATAATTCACACCTTACCTCTGTGTTTTCTTCTTCGTAAACACTAATTTCATCCTCCTACCCTATTTCTCCCTGCCTTTGATTTCCATCCTAGTTTCTCCACCCATCTAATGCCTGTCTTCCTCTCTCATCTCTGTTTGCTAGTAATAGCTTCTCTCCTTCACAAGCTTTCAATTTTACTCTCTCCCCCTTTACCAAGTCTCCAGTATTTTCTTCCATTGACACCTCTTTGCACATTACAATAGGCAGGGGATCTGTGTCCTCTACTCCTGGTGCCTTGGGCTGGAATAAGATCTTTGCAGTCTGCATGAAGGCCACTATGTATTGCTTTTCTTTACCCCCTTAGATTAATAATTTAACAAAATTAAACAAATTCTGTCTAACATAAACAAGAGAAGGTACTTCTCTGCCAACAGACCAACATTTTATCTAAGTTTCAAGTGCCTAGAAAGTAGCATGTAGGTCCTAGGCTGTCTTAACCTATATATTCATGGAGGAGAAAACATATTTTCTACTAAACTCATTGTCTGAAACAGTTGAAACATTCTGGTTGACAGTGGAAAAATACAGCCTTGGGCAGATACCTGACAATGCAATTTTCATACTGAGCAACTAAAATGTCAAAAAGACCAGAAACCCTGGACAGCAAGTTCTTTCAATGGGGTGCATTGGCCAGACACACATATGAGCATTACTCACACCATTAGCACACTATACCAATAGAATTATTTATTGCAGAGAAAAAGCCTTTTCAGATATCAGCAAGTTACAATGACCACCCTCTGCATAAAATACCATTAGCTCTGCAACTACAGAGTCAATACAACCTGAGCCCTAGGTCTGTATAGGTGATTCTCTCCACAAAAACAGTATTAAAACCACAAACAATTTCTATTTTCAAGATAGCTTACCTTATGATATTTTGCTTATAACCTTCCTTATCATTACCAACTAGTCATTCCGAAATGCTACCTAAGGGCAACTAAGACTGGAAAAACAAAGAAGAAACATATACTGACTTTGATGCTGTTGTCCCTCTGGTTCTCATTAATATTTTGGAGTAAAATATCTTTGAAACCTAAGCAGAGAGAAAAAGAGAATGAAAGAGGCACACATAGAGAAAAGCTCATATCCTGAAGAAGCCAGAAGGCACCAGATAAAAGCTGATAAAAAGTAGGTCAGCTAATGATTCACAGCATACAAAGCTCACAGAACCCTGGTAACAACAACGGGGAAGATGCAAATGAAGAAACTAATGTCAAATTCTTCAACATAAGGGAAATTTATATAATGGAAACAATTGGCTATACACACATCTGGGTACTGAAAACCTGCAGAGGTTGAGAACTGGTGATAGTCTTTATTTAGATTCCACTGATTAATTCAAAAGTCTAGGCACCCAGCTCTCAATCACCAGTCTCAATGATGAGACTGGTGATGTGAGGTCCAAGAATACTCATGCTTTCTATTAATTATTTTTTCATTTTATTCCTCCTCCCCATCTCCCTTGCTCTCACTCTCTCCTCCTCCCCCACCCTGTCTTTTTTTTTTTTTTCTGGGATCTCTCAGGGCAGTGAAAGTGGGTAATGTTTAATGCTCTCAGGAGTAGTGAAAGTGGTAACATAATCTTTGTCAATAACATACCAGCTTTCTGTTGGATAATTTATCAATCTGAAAGGGCTTAGGCTTACCCAGTGGTGCAAACAACTTCTTTATAGGTTGGATAGCCGATGCTATAAAAATAAAGGACAAGGAGAAAGGTAGCTTATTAGATAAAAGATCCCTTTTGTGTTTACAGACACCCTTAAAACTGTGGATAACAAGGATCGATGAAAACTTCCACAAGCAAACAACATGTTCATTTATAAATGAAGTCTCTTGCAGCCTCATTCTGAAATGAGCTTATTAAGAAGTTTGAGTGAGCTAATAGGAATACACAAAATGTTCAGTTTGGGGTTTCAGTGTTAGGAAGTGAAACCTCCACAGCAAAAACAAAGGTTGTCTGAAAGTATAGAAGTCCTCACGCTTTCCCAGTCAGCAGTGTTGACACACAGGCTCCCAGATATTTTTCCCCTTTACTGTTTGTGATTGCATAATAATTCTGTGACAACTGCAGCAACTGCTTAGAAGAAAAAGGAAAGCAATTTATTTTAGTTGTGTTTTAATGTCTTTTGCCATCTTGAAACCAGGACAGTCAGCTCCTTTTGACCAGCTGGTCCTCCCCAGACCACAGGCAAGGGCTCCATGGACCAGTCTGAGAACTTCTGTGGCAGACATTAATGATTGCATGGCTCATTTTACATGGAGAATTAAGTCTGTGACATTTATTACTGTAACAGCACTCAAATAATTCTTTTTATTTTTTTGACAGAGACTGTATTTATATGAATTACAACCAACTCTTGCATTATAAAAAGGCTTAATCAGAAATTCCACTAACATTTAGTTGAATTCCAGAATCAACCCTAATCAACTCTGTGTCAGAGACTGTCTTTTGTGAAGTGACATCAGCTGACATCAACTGAAAACTTCGCCCATTACCTCAGAGGTCAAGGTTCCTAAAATAATTATTCTGTTTCCAAAAATGTGATTTTATGGTAAATTTCTCTTTAATAGATTCTATAAACAGAACTAAAACCCCTAAAATAGAGCTCATACATGATTGGTTTATACAATCAAATCAAGATACTAAAATTCCAATAGTTTTAAACAAAAAACTAAACAGATATGTTGTTAGGTTAACCAAATACTCATACAAAAAAAAAAAAAAAAGATAATGTTAATCCTGCTGAAATTGTTGAATAGAAGAAAAATTATGAATTTTGACAGAAATTTCCTTTTTTAATTATTTTTAACTATTTACACAAAAACATAGAGCTTAAAATTTTCTTTTTAAAGAACAAGTCTTGAGAAGCAGAAGCTTAATTAAATATGTTATCCTTTATTCTGGACTTTAGTAAGGCCTTTGACATCATCCCCTACAGCAGTCTGTTGGAGACGCTGGCAGTTCATGGCTTAGATGGATGTACTCTTTGCTGGGTTAAAAAGTGGATGGATGGCCAAGCCCAGAATTTTGGTGAATGGAGTTAAATCCAGTTGGTAGCTGGTCACAAGCAGTGTTCCCCAGGGCTCAGTTTTGGGGTCAGTTTTGTTTAATATCTTTATTGAAGATTTGGATGAGAGGATCAAGTGCACACTCAGTGAGTTTGCAGATGACCCCAAATTGAATGGGAATGTTGATCTGCTTGAGAGCAGGAAGGCTCTACAGTGGGATCTGGACAGGTTGCATCTATGGGCTAAGATCAATTGTATGAGGTTCAACAAGGCCAAGTTCTGGGTGCTGCACTTTGGTCGCAACAACTTTGGTCAGTGTGCTCAGATGGCCAAGAAGGCCAGCGGCATCCTGGTCTGTATCAGAAATAGTGTGGATAGCAGGAGTAGAGAAGTGATCGTGCCCCTTTACTTGGCACTGGTGAAACCACAACTTGAATATTGTGTTCAGGTTTGGGTGTTGTATAAGAAAGGCATTGAGGTGCTCGAGTAAGTTCAGAAAAGGGCAACAAAGCTGGTGAATTATCCGGAGAACATGTCTTATGAGGACTATCTGAGGGAACAGGGATTGCTTAGTCTGGAGAAGAGAAGGCTGAAGGTACAAACTATTGCTCTCTAAAATTACATGAAGGGAAGTTGTAGTAAGGTGGCTCTTGGTCTCTTCTCCCAGGTAACTAGTGATAGGACTAGAGGAAATGGGCTTAAGTTGTGACAGGGGAGGTTTAGATTGGACATTAGAAAAAATGTCTATACTAAAAGAGTGGTGAGGCATTGGAACAGACTGTCCAGGGAGGTGGTGGAGTCACCATACCTGAAGGTGTTCAAAAAACCTGTAGGCATGACACTCCAGGACATGGTTTAGTGGTCACAATAATGTTATGTAGACAGTTGGACTTCATGATCTTAGAGGTCTCTTCCAATCTTAATGACTGTGTGTTTCTTATTGTGCAAAAATGTGTCAATTGATCCCCAAAATAGTTTAAATTTATTTGATAGAAAAGATTTTTTTTTTATTATTCATTCCAATTCAGGACCATAAAAAAGTATAAAATTTATGGGGAAATTAAAATTTAATTTTGTGCCCAGTTATACTTAAATTAAGGTTATTGAGATATTCTTTCTGAAAACTTATTCCCTCAGGATTCACTGGGCCTTATTAATTCTTATTAATTAATCTCTACTGATTTCACTATGATTCTTCCAAAGAAGGATTTTCTTTTTCTTTCTTTAAAATGTCAGCATATCCCATCAACATTTCTCTGTTTTCAGATTACTTCTATTTGTTTAAAAATTTCTACCCAAAATGACAAGGAAAAAAACCCAAACCTCTGGCAAAACCTACACAGTGAAAAGGTAAAGTGGTTTAGAATCCTATATTCAAAGCAGACCGCAATCTAAGATTTGCTTAGTATGTGTTTAAAATAATGGCTAAAATGTAATATATTGAGGCTTTGTTTGATTAGTAGAAAATATCTAAATAGAAATTAATAGAAATACTTGCCACAAGAATATGTCTTGTTATCAGCACTCAGTCAGAGATATTCCTTTCTCAAAATCCTTTTCATCCGAGTGCAAGGTCACTGTGACATGGGTAATAATGTTTTCTTATATATTAGCACAACATTAGGACATCATATTTTACCCCAAAATTGTAAGGCATGGTCTCCTTCAATCTCAGCAAGTGAGGCAACAAGACATTTTGTAAAGCCCTGCATCACTCTGGAATTGCTCAGCTACTGTCACGTCCATGCTGTATTGGTAGCTGGAGACAAATGTCATGCATTGCTCCCCTCTATATGCCTCTATAAAATACAGCTGTGAACTAACATGCTTTACAGCATTAAGAATGATGTTGCAATGTTTAAACTCTGACCTGTCTCTCTGATCAGGACATTGCTTTCACAAGGGTAGAAAAGTTGCTGACAGACCCATTACAGTTGGACAGTTATTAGGGTCTGGACAGGAGGTTGCTCCTTACAGTCATGTCCAAAGGATATGCCAGAAGCCAGGAGCTTTTAGAACTTAGCCCACTGGAAAACTATTAGCAATGGCTATGGCTATTAAATATCAAGTCTATGGTAGTTCAACAAAAGCTCCCATCCCACCTGGCCTTGAACACTTCCAGGGATGTGGCATCTACAACCTCCCTGTGCAATCTGTTTCACCATCCTCACAGTGAAGAACTTTACATCTAATCTAAATCTACCCTCTTCCAGTTTGAAGCCATTACACCTTTTCTTATCACTACATGCTGTCCTGGTTTAGACCCAGACAGGAGCTGAGCACCACATGGCTGCTCACTACCCCCCACTCCCCACTCAGGATTTGATCTTTTAATGCAGCCCAGGATATGGTTGGCTTTCTAGGCTTCAAGTGCACATTGACAGGTCATGTTGAGCTTCTCGACCACAATAACCCCAAAGTTCTTCTCTCAGGGCTGCTCAATCCATTATCCATCCAGCCTGAATTTGTGCTTGGGGTTGCCCAGATCCATGTATAGGACCTTACACTTCCATTGTTGAACTTCTTGAGGTTTGCATGGGCCCTCTTTTTAAGTCTGTCGATGTACCTCTGGATGGCATCCTTTCCCTCCAGTGTGTTGACAACAACACACAGCTTGGTGTTACCAGCAAATCTGCTGAGGGTACGCTTGATCCCACTGTACATGTCAACAACAGAGATGTTAAACAGCATCAGTCCCAAAACCAACCCCTGCAGAATGCCACTCGTCACCGGTCTTCACGTGTTCAACACTCAGTCTCTATGTCTCTTTTTCCACAACCTGAAAATTCATTCAGTGAAAGACACAAGAGGAACAAAGAAGATAGGACTCCTAAGCAGTATTGAGTCTTAGGATCAAAGGAGAAAGAGAGGTTGAATGCAGAACATATGTGAGTCTCCATCTATTGTATAAGCAAACAGATATATTAACATATAATAACATTACTTAAGAAAAAATATTGATACTTATGGTCCTGCTAGTTTCATCTTCAAAATGAAGCAGTATTTGTATGAGACGGTAAAAAGCATTAAGATGAGAAAGCCCTTCAGAAAGAGATATACAAGTAAGTCATAGAAAACATTAAAATACTTGAAAACAGATTCCTTTGCAGCTTAAGACATGGCATATGCATGAGAATGCAACTGCTAAATACTATTTGTGAGTTAAGAAAAACATTTATGTGTAGTTCTAAACTTTTATAGCATATATCAGGAAAAAATTTCTGGGCTTCTACAGAGGTACCATGGAGCTACTACAAAATGACTAGTAGATAATATTAGCATAGCTATTGGCCTAGACCTACAGAATACTATGCACTTCATAATGTGACAAGTGTAAGCAATATATGTTACTTTCAAATACACTCAGAGAATCAGGTTGTTCTGAGCATCTTATTGGAAAAATCATGTGAGTTTTACAGAATTAAATACAGAAGTCTGGACAATAAAACTGGTGATCTTTCTTGAACTATATAAAACAATTGTCTATAAAGACCCAGAAATCAAGCACACTGGTGACCTTTATCTATAAAGGACTTGTAAAATATCTACTATACATTTAATTCATCATCATTAATAGGGAACTTGGCAACTTAAGGTGGCATAAATATAAATACTGGAAATTATTCACTCTTAACTTCTGAGGGAGGTTTGTTTTGGTTTTAACAATGCCAACAGAAAGAAGTGTGGCAAATTACATTAATAATCAGTAAAGACACAGGTTTCCTTTCTCACAATTCAGGGTCAGTGTACATTTAATTCTCTATATACTTCTAACCTTTGAACATTTCCACCAAAACTGCAAGAAAGCTGAAAATAAAAGTAGTAGGTCAACATCACCTTTTCTTCCTCAAAAGTACCAAAACCATCAACTTTCCTTCCTAATCCCCAGATCACTTATCAGCAGGAACTGGAATGAGGGGAGAATCTTTCTGTACATTTATGGCATTCTTTCTTTCAGTGTCTTTGCAACTGCAGATAGGTTATTGGACAAGACTGACAAATACAGCAGTTCCTGTGAAAGTTTTCTGAGGGGTCACACATTTGCATTTATAGCAGCTGATGAAATTCACTGAATTCTCTGCCTTTCTTATCTACACACTCAAAAAGGGGGGTGATTGAGTCAAATGAACAGATATCTATTTGTCTAATCCTATAATCCCAATATTCAGGCACTTCCAGCAAAGCTATCTCAAGAATTGTAGCTATTAACTGCACAATACTATTATTGGAATGTCTATCCAGAATTCAGCAGACAGATGGAAATTTGCCCGTGACTTGAATCAGATGAAACCTGTATACGCATTTGGCACAACACTGAGGCCAAGCTCTGCTGAAAGAGTGGTGTGCTGAGCTGGGCTTGCTGCCACATTAGCAGATGTCAAAAGAACTCCTGTCACTTCAGACGGCTTTTATGTCTACCTCCAAAAATACTATGTAGAGACACCAAACTCCGTACAATCTGTGATTCCCCTGTATGTCTTTTCACATACCTAGTTTGGAGTTATTAGATCATGAAATAGTCACTTCTCCAATGTGAAGGGTGTTAAACAACTGGGGTTCCAATATTCAGCAGTTACCTTCCTGACTTGCAGAGCTAAGTATTGATCTGTGCATTTCCCAGTGCATCAAACTATCAAACTATAATCATATCTGTTGCTCTCTCAGATTTAACTTGAAATAAGAAAGTATCCCAACCAGTGAATAAAAGAAATCATCTCGTGGAAGAGACCAGTCTCTTTTCACTGTTGCCTTGTGATAGGACAAGGGGCAGTGGATACAAACTGGAACACAGGAAGTTCCACCTCAACATGAGATAAAGCTTCTTTACTGTGAGGCTGGGTTCCTATGTGACATCCCCTAGGTAATCCTCCTCTGGCAGGATGGTTGGACTGGATGATCTCTGGATCATCCAGGGACTGGATGAGTCCCTTCCAGCAACTACTATTCTATGATTCTATGATTCTTTTCCATCATAGACAAAAGAAGAAACCTATTTTTCTCCATGGTACATGATCAAGTTGCTGATGGACAGTACAATTGCAGAACAAAAAAGAATTTTTGGAGCTTCTCACAATCATTCCCTAAGGAAAGAAATTTTCCCCAGCAATTTTCTCCTGCTGCATGGCACTTTGAACATTGTGTGTTCTAGGACACATGAAAGAGAGACATGGAAGGTGGTATAAGTGGTTCTTGTACTCTGGAGTTTCTGACACGCAGCAGTGGACAAGACACAAATTATAATAGCATGTACATTCATGTTATCATCAAAGCTACTCTGGCCTGCAATATGCACTGAAGTGGTTTGTGCAGTCCCTCGAGAAAGCAAAAGTTGACTCACTTTGCCCAGGCACAATATTTGCGTCTCAATATTTGCGTCTCAAGGGATGTACTTGGCATTTAGATTTCATTTTGTACATTGAAATCTGAAGCATTATGCTATTTTTATTCTTGTTCTTTACTCCCTTTATTCTCTTTTATTATTGTGAAACCACCCAGCATTCACAAACTGCTTTTATAATAACACCTCAAGACAGTTTTTCAGAGTGACTCTGGTTTTGACTGGCTCTGTTGGTGCTGCACCAAAGAAATACACAATTCCTTTGAATTCATTTGGACTCCCAAGTGCTGAAGGAAAGCAAAATTCTTGAAATCAGGCATGTATTGTTTCCATCTAGATACTTTAGTATGAGGCTACCCCCAAAATCAGCACGATGCTGATCTAAAATTGTCTGGCTTCCTCTTTCTGTCCCCTCATGCAGTCTGTCTTTTTTATTCTTTACAGCACAGATTCCTTTAACTATTTAGGGACATAAATTTTCAGCTTCTATTAATATTTCCACATTAACTCTCTTTTCATTCTGATAACCTTGCCAAAAGCAGATTTTGTCAGGTAACTTCCATCACATTAGAGACATTAGCTTAGTTGATGTCAGTTGTACACAAAAGGCTCAAACAAGCACTAGTAGGTTGGTCTGACAAATTCAGGCTTAAAATCTTCCTTACTTCAGCTTGGTACAAAAGCAAGAGACTGCCAGCTACTAACAGAACGATGCAATGAGATGATCAATTAAACACAGCTTACGGCAGAATAAAGACACTGAAAGGTTAATATTTTATTCTCCTATCTGGCACATAAATTAAACTCTCAGTTAAAATTTAGAGAGGAAATTTTTTCTTTAAGGGCTTATAAAAACTCCTTGTATAACGGACATGGTTTCAGTGTCAATGATGCAAAAGCTCATGCCACAGCAAACACAATCCCTCACACCTGACAATACAAACATTCTCTTGAACAGCACTTCAGAAGTCAATGTCTCTGAACAGCAAGAAAACAATAAGGTTAACAAACTTACTATTTTTTTCCTTAGTTTGCTCCCAGGCTTCAAAATATCAAAAAGTATACAAGATTTGACTTTAGCGTCACCATATCTTTCAGCTAAAAAATTGTGAAACAGGACATGTATTTTGAAAGTACCATTCCTAGATTGTGACAGTATTTTCTGTCAATTGCTCTCATTTGAAAACTTGGAATGTCCTAAACTATTCTGACATCAGTAATAAAAATCCACCATGTGGACAATAATCCATGAAACCATGTAAAGACACCTTCCCATGACATTCTTGATTTTACAGAAATTTCAATTTTATATCGAGTTACAAATAAAGCTGACTTATTTTACAACCCTGGCTGTAAAAACATGATAAATTTGCTATTTCACAAGGTTCTGAAATTAATCCAGGTGAGATTCAATATTCAAAATTGGCTTGTACAGCTCTGCACTTTGTAGATTTTTTTTTTCATAGTCCTGAGGAAGCTACAAGTTTCAATATCTTGTACCCAGAATTCCTTTTTCTAATATGACAAAAAGTTAAAGAAATAGCTAATTTTTGTAATCCTTTTTGCTTACATTTATCTGTGATTCCTTCCGCTTGGACAATTGATATATGAGCAACTCTGTTAAACTCTTTCTAGTTTCAAGATACTGCTATAGAAGGCTTATAGATTTAACCTTTAGGAACTGAATTTAATAAAATATGGAATATGACAATCATCTGTGGGCAGCTGACTACTATTAGCTTTATCAATTCTAGTACTACCATGTGGTGATTGGGTGCAAAAGTTGGCTGGCCCCACGGGGAGAAAGTATGAACCTTGGCAAATGAATGAATCACTTTTTGGGAAATGTCATTGTCCAGCTAGCACGGAAGACTCAATTGTCTGGGCACTTACCTGGGATCAGTATTTTCCTATGGACAGGAATCTGAGTTTTCTTCCATTCCTATCATTACAATCAGAGCTCCCTTGTAGAGGACATATGGTGGCTTTTGAGGGATTGGACAACCCCATGCTAGGTCTGGCTAAGCCTCAGTCAGCATAAAG
>JANIJG010003373.1:2655-15619 GCA_024611175.1 Megaceryle torquata
AGATTCCAACCCTGCCTGGACCCTGCGCTGCTGGGCCCCCTGCTCTGGGTGACCCTGCTGGATGGAGCAGGGGGGTGCCACCAGATCATTTACAGAGGGCCCTTCCAACCTCACCATGCTGGGATTCTGTGACACCCTGATCTTGCAGACAGATCCTGTCTGCTCAGACATGAGGCTGCCCATGGGCACATTAAAAGGATGCCTTGACTGTGCAATCCAGAGTTCCCTGCATCAGTTACTCAGCCCTTTGTCACTCACCTCTCCCCCAGCCTGCACAGTACCCTCCCAAAACCAGTCTGGGGAGCGGAGTCTGAGTCAGGCAGTGCCAACAGCTACTGGCCGATGGTCTGTGGGCAGCAGACCCCAGTCACCTGCTGAGAACATGTAGCCACAGTGTCACCGCTCAGCAGGACAGACCTGGACACAGTACTATTCATTAAAACCAGTCACCGTGTCACAAATGCAATGGATCACAAAGCAGCTGATTCAAAACTCTCAAAATGCCACTGCTGGTGGCTGCAGGGCCAACATGGGGCACGGGGACACTGGCCCAGCCAATGGATGCTGCTGAAGTCTCCTTGAGCACATTGTGAGACTTTTAAAACAGGAATCTTGTCCAAAAAGGAGGTAATTAGTTTTGCAAACTAGTACTGAGTATATTTTATTCTTTTAGCTCTCTCTTGATTAACTTCCATAACAGCTGTTCTGGTATTTTTTCAGGCATTGATGTCGGACTGACAAGTCTATAATTATCTGGACCATCTTGCTTATTCTGTTTTATAATACTGATATACTTCCCTTCTTCTCACTTTGTGACAGATATTCACAGCAAGATTTTGAGCCAGATCTTAAAAAACCTCTGAATGTTACATTACAGAGATGGATCTTTTTCCACGCTAAGTGCCGCATAGCTTGATTGTAGAAAATTGTCATATAGAGTGATTACAAACCATGATGATGATTTAATAGCAGCAGAACGAGGCTTCCAGTGTGTACCATTCCTGCCTCTTTGCTCTACATCTTCTGCCTTGTTATAGCTTCCAATACCTAACGGCGTCTTGGTGGTCTGCACCGGGAGCTGGTTAATACGCCTGCTAGTGTTTTGTCTGTGATTGTTCATCAAGCACACCTCCAGATACCTTCCACTTTCTCCTCCTTCCTTGCTCAGAAGGTCCGTGGTTACTATATTCAGTGCATTTGTGGTGTCTGAGGTTTGGGAAGTGTCTTCCAGAGGCCAGTGTCGCCAAATGTAAGAATTCTGCTCCAGAAATCTGCAGATTTACTTTCCCTGTGCGTTCCCCAGTCTCACGGTGTTGAGACAGAAGTAAGGTAATGTGTATTTTCTGTGTGTTATCTGATTGCAGTAGTTGTGTCGCTTTCGTGCTAAACACCTCCCCTTGGCCCTGCTCCTTTTCAAACCAGGTGCTGCCCCAGCTCTGTGCAGCTTCACCCCCTGGTCAGGGTTTGGTGTTGTCCTCGCTCTCGTCTGTCTGTCTGTCCGTCCCACCCAGGTGGGTGGAAACATTTCCCACAGATCTGTGCTCGAAAGACCAGCGCAGTCCTGCCTGGCCAGGGCTCCTGTTCACAGGGGTCAGCTTTCCCCCCTCTATGTGTAAGACACATGGCTTTTTCCCAGATGTGACAGGAATTTCCTAGCAGTGCCCAACCTGTCAGTCGGGCAGCTCCGTGAGCAATCCCACACCCCATCTGCGGTATTCACCCTGTGAAATAGGGAAAATCTCTGTGTGCATCCCAGGGAGCCGGCGCAGGCTGTTTGTGGTGCCTGCATATTTGCTGGCTGGGACGCCAGAGCACTTCACTGTGTGTCCTTAACATTTGTTTAATGTTACCTTTGTCAACTGAACTTATTTGAACTTTTAAGGAGTTAAGTGTTTTTTGCCCTTCTGCTAGTAGCTGTCTCCTTGGTCTAAGGGAAAACTGAACTTAATTGGGCTTGTTCTGGGGAGATTAAGAAGGTCTTGTCCACCTATAGAACGTATGCTTTCACAAAGTGTGCATGTGGCTATCCTTACTCAAGCGTTCACCAAACAGAAAGTCACCCTGGTAGCTGCGTTGTCGCGGCTGCTGCACGGTGACGGTGCCACAAACGCTGCCGATGGCCGGGCAGAAATACCGATCTGCAGCGAGCTTCGGTGGTTTGCGAAGCGATGTTTCGCAGTCCTGCAGCGTACCTGCACCCGGCTCTGCCTCTGGACACGCACTGAAGATGATTTCATGCTCGAAGGCAGGCTCTTGGCAACTTCAGTGAGTGAACAGAGGAGGCTCTGGATTTAATTACACACTTATCAAACAGCAAAACCACTTCAGGCACGGTCGCTTTATCTAAATCTCGCTAAGAGTTAGCAGAAAATATCTTTAAGAAGAGAAACATTTTGACAAGACCATGTCTAAGCACTCTTACCCAAATAAAGATAAAAAATAGTGGTTTTTTCCGTGTTTAACACATATGCAGGTAAATATTGCCCCCAAACATGCCACTCCAGGCCCCTCTTACTAAGGAGATGTAGATTCCCACTCCCCGTGTGTAGGATTTCCACCTGAAGCATGAGAAGTGTAGGAAAATGAGACCGTAATATTCGTTTGAAATATTGGCCTACCCTAAAGAGCGCTATGAATTATTCAAAAAAGAGACTGAGGGTTGCACAAGACTGTGTCACTTTTAATGCAACGCAGGGAGGCAGGAGGCTCCTGGAGTTTCCCATGGCTGCTAATTGAAACCCAGAGGATTTAGAAAAAAATGTGGAGAACAGAAAAGATGAAAGAGGAACCCAAATGAGGTTCTCCAGCATGTTTTAAAGAAACACTTCTTAATGGAGATTTAAGTAACAAAAAAAAAGTCTCTGTAAAGGAATGCAAACGCCTTGGTTGCCCCTTTCATCTGGAAAAAGTCAGCATCATTCACAGTTCTTACCTGCTTTGGAAGGCTCAGGGTGAAATCCTCCTTTGTGAGGACAAGGTCCTGCAGTGCTGGTACCTTCACATTCATTGCCACTCGTCAGGTTTTTACTTTCCCTGCTAAGTTCAGAGTGGGACAGAAAGGGGTAGGTTTCAGCCAGAATGAGAGATGTCATTGAAGCTAGCAATGACTTCCATCTAGCTATGAGAAAGAGAATATTTAAACTAAGATTGAGAATACCTGGGACGAGCCTGTTCGGAAGGTGTGCAAGCGAAAGCCCAGGAGATTGGTGCCAGCTTTTGCTTTAATTGCAACTGGGGTGTACACCACACTGAGAGCTAGAGCAAAAGCCAGACTGCTTCTAGACCTTTCTGTTTTCTTGAGAGAGAGGTGAGAGTTCTTCCTCCCTTCTCCTTCTACCTAAAACAAAGCTATGGCCCCCTGCAAACCCGCAGCTAGTGACTGGCTATCCCCGATTAATGCAAACACCAGACGAGAACCAGCAGGTTCCTCTCACCCTGCTGAGTGCTGGTCCCTCTCAGGGAACAATCCTGTTTCTTATTCAGACACCCCTGCAGCACCTCATCCTCCCAAACCCAGCCAGATCTTTCCTTATGCTGTTCAAATATTTTATGTACTACTCAGCTGGTCCCAGCACGCCTGTGGTGAGACCCCGGCTGGCAGAAGGTGGCTGTCCCTTGGCCAGGGAGAGTGTTCGGGGACCATGGGGATGATGAAGAGCTGACGCAGGGATTGTCCCCAGGAGCAGCCCCAGGAACACTTCACACCGCGTCCCTGCCCCTGCCTGTGCCCTGCCCCTGCCTGTGGCCAGGTCCCTGCCTCCTTCCATCAGCCCTTCCCAGCCCCGGCTGGGTCCCTGCTGCCAGCACCCACGAGCCAGCTCTGCAAGGACAGGATCTATATCGTGGTGCTTCAGGAAGGAGGTTCTCCTCAGAGGAGAGCTGTGGTAGCGATCCTCAGCTGGCTGCGAGCGCACACATTTCTTGTTGTGAAGAGAAGTGTGATGATTTGCTGCTTAAAATGACTTTTTCTTCTGTGTTTGAGAGGTAATCAACAAAGAAAAAGCACCAAAAACACAGGAGAATAAATTGATATTTAAGGCCTTTGTATTGAAGAGCAAAATATACCACACTTCAGGTGGTATTTTTATTTCTCATTAGATGCTGGTTTGTATTTACTATGAACTCTAAAAATAGAAAAATGGTAACAGTCAGCACTGGAAAAAAGCCCTGCTTGCTTCCTTTTACTGAGGATTCCTCTACACGTATCTCACTCAGGGTGTTATGACTTAATAACAGATTAAAAAATAAATTCTGATATTCCCTCATTATTTTTTTTTACTAAAATGATCAATATACTGATGATTTGCTTGCAAAATGATTAGGCCAGTTTCTAAAAGGACTACCAAACAGGCATGCGGCGATGGAGGGTTCTGCGCAGCGAAGTTCTACTGATGATACCGTCAGCGACGCGCACGGAGCTTTCCAGTGCTATGAGCAGCTCGGAGGAGCATCCCAACAGCTGATGGTGTTTTTGCGAGGAGCGTGAACTGCTTTAGTGAGAGGATTTTCTGGGTTTGTGCCTGTGAACTGTACTCCTCTCCTGGTGTGTGGCAGTTCTCTGCAAATAAAGCCAGGGAGGTCTTCACCTGCCTGGAGCGTGCTGCTTGCTACTGCTCTCTGCTTTTGCTCCTTCTGGGTGAGCACAAAATGTCTTTCATTTAAATCTTACCTCTTACCCTCTCCAGCTCAGAGGACTGCAGAGAAGCTGTGTTCTACTTCCCTGGGACCCCTTCCTCCACCAGTCTGTGTGGTGGGGGCTGCCTGGCCGTGTGGGATGTGCCTGGTCCTCCATGGCATGGTGTGGTCTACTCCCTGTCCTACTGATAGCAGCAGCAGCCTCCAGGAAATATCTGTTAACATCCACATGAGGCTCTTTTTCACTCTGTTATTTCCATGACTACTTCTTCTCTAGCACAATGTTGTGACCTGCACAAGCTTTCAGGGTTCATTTTTTTATTGCCTTCTTGTACGTGTGTCTTGACTCAGTAAGTTTGCTGTAAGGTCTGGGGACTATCACATTTGTCTGCGAAGCTGGAGCTTCCCAAGTTCATTCATCTGTGAATAAGAGAGAAATGATTCAGAGGCCTCTTCTCTTGCAGGTCCCCTCTCATGCTGGCTTCTTCTGCAAAGCACCTCAGTGCCATGCTGGGCTCCAGCTCTCTCATTTGTCTACCTTTGTCTCTCTTTGTCTACCAACACATATTTCTCTTGCCACCTTTATAATCACTGATACATAAAACCTTTCCCTAAACTTACATATTATTTAAATTAAAATTAACTTTTTTTTTCTTTTTTTTCCCTTACAATCAAATCTTCTCTAGGGCTAACTTCTTGGAAGTCTTCTGGAACAAGCCCAAGTGCTGAGGCCTTGCAACTCAGCACAGACCTCATGCCACAACAAGCCGTGGCAATATCTTATTGCAAGTCTACAGAGCTACAAACTTCAGAGAAAGACTTTAGTGGACCTTCAGTGCTGTGCTAGTGCAAAGGTAGTTAGTGTTGCTTTCAAAGCTCTAGGCATCTTCCAGAAGACTCTTTCACCTCATAGCATCAGTCCATCCATGGCCAGCAATCACCTTTCCTCATGATATGAGGCTCACCACAAGTCTGTCCTCTGCAGTTTCTTCTGGGCACAGGTACTTCCCGAATCCCTTCACTTCGGCGGTTTATTTTCCAATTTCATGCTTGTTGTTTCCTATGCAAATATTTATTGTGCTCTTGCTCTCCTACGATGCGCTGTAACTCTGTGCTGGTAGGCTTCCTTTTTATACGGTCACCCCGGGGGAAAGCTGGTATGGAGGAAGGATCTCCAACCAATATGTGTTGAATAGAGTGTAGCTATGGACAAAGACATGCTAGGGAGCAGGAAAAAACCCTAAATTGTGCTGAAGACTTTGATTTTTCATGTTGAAGGAGTTCCACCATGGCAAGGGGCAGTACAAAGACCCGAAATGGAGAGGGCTAGCTCTGGGTGCAGCTGGTCCTGCAGCCTGCAGCAGGCTCAGATTGTCCTGGGCAGCTGCCTGTGCTGGTAGGACACAGACCCTGGGCTGTGCTGTGGTGGGACCCAGCTGTGGTGGGACCTGGATCCCATTTCCTCAGGCCCAGCGGGGGTCTTCAGAGGTTTCCTACCCTGGAGCTCAGCTCAGCAAAACACCCCCACACGAGGAAGAGCACCGGAGAAGTACCAGCCTATTCCCACCACACTGCACAGCCAAATCTCTTTACTGACAGCAGCATTGTAACTGCAGGTAAGTGTGTGCTGGTTTGCTTCAGCGCCCTGCAAGGTGATGTTCCTGGCACCTTGGTGGAAAACCTTCCACGTAATGTCCTGCAAAAGCAAGGGCAGCTGTCTGAATGCCTCTGGCTGCCCCTTCCCAGTGCTGCTGGGTAGCCCAGACCTGCTCTGCTCTTTGCACTGGTGGCAGGCAGCTCCCACGGGCAGCTCTGTGTGATAAACCCACGGATGGAATCTAACAGGCAGGCTGCCAGCTCTGGGGATGTTCAGATGGACATGGCCACGCATGAAGGTTGCACAGTCCTCTCATGCTCACCCTGCATGGGTTCACAGTTGGCCTCGGGGCTCAACAGTCACCAAGTGGTCTGGTGGCAAACAGAAAGATCTGTACCCTGTGGAGCAGCGAGGCGGGCGAGCCAGCGGCCAGGGCGGTTGTCACAGCAGTGCCCTGCTGTGCAGAGAGACTGCCCTGGGGATGTGCGTGCACAGGACAGTCGGGACCTCTCTGGAAGCACATGATTCATGCTGGATGCAGCGGTGGAGCTCCAAGTGTGCCTCGGCACGGCCGAATGTCTGGGTGTCCAGCGGCAGGTTCAGCCTCTGCTGCCCGGGCTGTGGCCCCCGGGCCAGGCACTGAGCTCCCGTCTGGGGGGCCAGCTGCAGGGAACAGCCCGTGAGGAGAGAACCTGCACTGCTCATTTCCCATGTCAGCTTCTGAAGTTGAAACAAAATATGTCTTTGTTTCCAATTTGATTTGAGAAACTGAGAAACAATTCAGAACATTTTTGTGGCAAAAGAAAAATCACATCAGCATTCCCAGAAATCTCCTCCGATCCTCCCTCCGTCAGCAGCTTGTCTCCTCTGAGGATGCTACAGGAATGGACATTACAGAATCAGAGAATCACACAGTTTTTAGGGTTGGAAAAGACCTTTAAAGGTCATTTTAGATATTCAGCTGCACATGCAAGGGATGGTACCACTGGTGTGTCACCAGCCACGTGTTTTGGGACATCCAGCCTGCTTTGGGACCCTGGGACACTGCTCCTGAGGGTAAAGCATGCAACATTCAGGCCATTTGCAAAAACAGAAGAGGGGGTGGTGTGGAGTTCAGGAGTTCGCCTACGTCTGCCATCACAGCAGTAAAGTAAAGCAACCTGACGTCCTCCCAGGGCAGCTGCCACCATGCCTGCTGAGCCATCTCCCAGCACAGGGCTTTCTGCTGCGGTGGGCAGGAGCGGGTTCACTGGGTGACACGGGACAATCCCTGCTCTGTGTCACCTCCCCAGTGTCAGACCCTGATAGTGGCTGCCCAGGTCTGCAGCAGGGGCCAGCCAAGCGATGCCCGAGGTGTCTCTGGAGTGTCCTCCCCAGCTGTGTCACCTGTATCTGAGCCACCCAGGGGTCCCTCCCACTCTTGCACCAGGGCTCCAGTGTGACACATCTGAGGGACATCCCTGTGGGTCCTCACAGCTCGGGGAGACGGCCCTCTCAGCAACCCTGTCCATCCCAGCAAACAGCAGCAGCCTCTGGCTGTGCCCCCCTCACCGCTGGCCTCCTAGGGCCGTGGTGGGCGGCCAGGTGTCTGCAGCGTGCCCGGGCTCCTGGCAGCCTTCCTGGCCTGTCTGTGGGTGACACCTCAGGCACAGCCCTTCCTGGGAAACATGTCACGCTGCCTTTTATTTAAGGATTCCTGCTACTATTCCTGGGCTTTCTCTTTCCTTTTGCCTTCGACAGTGAAGAGTTTTTTATATGTTTAGGTGGGGGTCTCCGAGGCTCAAAGGTTGCATTATTTGACTATGGAAACTGAGTGACAAAATGCATTTCAACGCACAACTGTGTTGTGTCCCCAGAACAACTCTGAATGTCAGCTGCTGTGGCAGGGCACTGAATCTCTGCCTTTATCACGTGGAGGAAAAATGCCTGCAATCCCCGAGGCTTACAACCCCATCTTCTCCCGCAAGGACTGGAATAGCTCAGAGTAATTCCTCTCCTGCTTCTCCAGAGATGGGCAATTGTATGGTCCATTACTAAGATGCTTAAGCAAGTGTTTACAGTGAAAAAGAGCACTACATAAAACCAAAAGGTTAAAAAATAGCTGCAGGGTTTTAATCTCCTTGTAAAGGTGATGATCACTATATGTTTTACCCCCGACTTAACACTTTCTTTAAAGATAAGGCCATACAGGATAAGGTTGTAAAGCATGAAAAAGCATTTCTAAGAAACACTGATTTAAAAAGTAATGGTAAAACATATTAAGGAAGCAAACAAATCTGCATGGCTTATTGCATGGCATAACTATTAAGAACAGGGGAAAATGTGGGATAATGTATTAAAAGAGTATGACAAATATTTTCAGATGGAAATAATAACAGCAAAATCACACATTTACATTTTGTGTGTGGATTTTTTGTATATAAGGATAATAGAATACTGGTGAGTGAATTGTTGCAACTATTATATTTAATATGAATCCTAATAATCAGTAAAAGGCAAGGAAAAAAAAGCCACTGCTACTATAGAAGAAGTCAGACCAGCCAGTCTGGGCCTGAAACGTGACATCTGTAACTAGCAACAGTCGTTCTGCTAACGGAGTGCCAGACAAGTGTCTCAGACCTTCTACAAGTTAAGTCTCAGCCAAGCAAAGCACAACTGTTCAGCCAAGGCTGGGAATCCCCAGGTAGGAGCAGCCTCTAGAGCAGATGCTGTCAGTCCCTGGGATGGCTTCTTCACCTCTACATGGAGGCTTTTGCCAACACGGTGCATGGAAGATGCTGCAGCGATATGCTCAAAACTGCAGCTGCGACGCATCCTTGGGATTTGTCCTTGATGGATTTTCAGCAGCGTGGGGATTGCTGGCGTTATGAACTCCAGCCTGGTTGATCACCTCACACCTTTGCAAGTTGTCCTGCAAGCCTGAATGATGATTTTTGGTTCTCTGCCTAAGCAGGGTTGATATTGGCCCAACAGCTTCAGCACGCCCAGGGCCAGAGGAGCTTCTGGTGCTGGGACCCTGGAGGGACCTCAGCCTGTGAAGCAGAGGGAAGACCCCCAAAACCCTGTGCGTGGCACTGCAGGGTGGGCACAGGAGCCTCCCTCTGAAAGGGCCATGGTGTGGTTGATTAAAAATGATGGAAAAGGGATTCCACATGAGAAGTGCAGGTAACATCTGGAGACAGAGCTCATTTGCCTCTGGTCTAACCCTACCCAAAGGCAGGGAAGGTGAGCAGGGTGATTTCACCCTCAGATTTGCTACAATAGCCTCCAAATATTGCCTCAGACTGGAAGTAGAAGAAAAAGTGGAAGTAGTTGAGACCCGACCTGAGGCAACAATGTTCCTCTTTGCCTGCCAACAGATCTGCTCTTTATCAGCCACTGGTGGGAAGCAGCAAACCGCAGCTGCACCCTCAGCTCAGCCTCGTCCCTGGGCAGGGCATCCTCCTCCTCCCTGTGCTACCCTGTGGGACATGCTGCCTCTGCTCTGCTGCCCCACAGCCTCCTGTCCTGGTGGGGAACAGGGAGGCAAGAGCATTTCAGGAGTATTTTTTAGAGTCATTAAAAAAATACTAAGAAGAGGCAGAGAGCTGAGTCCCTCGGTCTCAGCAGATGCATCTCAGATCTGTGTAGAACCAGCACACAGGAGGGGGAGGATTCACAGCCACGAGTATAAAAAGAAGAATAAACCCCAATGGGAATACTCAGGAGCTCTTTAAGGATAGTTTGTTGGCTCAGATCACTGGTGTGGTTTTTCCACAGGCCAGCAATGCTGCACTGGGGCTGCTGGGCCAGTTAGGCCAATCTCGCTCCCTGTTTTTGACTCTATTCCATCCTTAGAAAATACCAGGAATATTAAATTTGAAATGGAGAAGATTAACAACCAATCCCCCTTTCAAATGTTAAACAACAGAGGGGTGATGGTTTTTCCTTATTTGTACAATGTTGAGAGGAAGAACCAATGTGCTCATGTGTCACATGAGTACATGGAAGCATCTGCCCCGAGCTCTTTTGCTGTAAATCTTTGAGATGCGTGTTCCTGGCTGCTCGGTTGAAAATACAGCTCAGCGTTGCCACAGACCACAGAAGAAGCTCTGGAGCTGCTGAGCGAAGGTTGGTAGAGCAGTCTCAGCCTAATGATTTAGGAAGTGGTATTCCCAGACTGGACGTCAGTCATGTTGAAGAGGACTTTATGATGCCTCTGACAACCTTTAAAGCTTTGTTTACCTACCCTACAGAAAAGGAAAGTAACTGGGCAATTTTTATTTTACTTTTGCTGTCATTATTTTATTTGCAGTGCCAGTATTGAAGGGCTGGATTTATGAGAGCAGCTTATGAGGCTCTGTTCTCCTCAGGAGCAGGCTCTGAGGCTGTGCAGCTGCTCTGAGTGCTGGGCAGAGGCTGCACTGGCCCTACGGGGATTTGACACGTCCTTCCAATCCAGCACCGAGTCTTTAGGTCACCAGCTTTGTTAGGTCACTAGTTCGGATACCAGAAGTGCTTGGTATATCCTGACACACATTTCTTCTCTAGATCTACAGTTTATCTCGTCGATT
Organism: Megaceryle torquata; assembly: GCA_024611175.1. Taxonomy (NCBI): domain Eukaryota; kingdom Metazoa; phylum Chordata; class Aves; order Coraciiformes; family Cerylidae; genus Megaceryle; species Megaceryle torquata. Next base: position 13,441 of record JANIJG010003373.1, read on the forward strand.
AAGTGCTTTCCTTATTTAAATCTTTTTCTGAAAGTTCCTCACCCATGAAATGTCTTCTCCTCAGGAAAGATTTGCACCAGATTAAAGAAGCCAATGCTCTCAGCGGGCAACAAATTAACTTGTAAGACTTCTCTGGTGGGGGACCCTGGAAGCATGCCCTCTCCAGAAGGCACTCTTTTTGATGCAGACAACAGCTCACACTAATGTCTTTGAGAAGGTTGTGCTCCACGGGAAAACACTCCGGGCAGGGCAGAAGCCAGCTCCAAGACTCACTGCAACCCATGTGGGAAAACCAGGTGCTGGGTGGGAGAAGGACAAGTTGTGCTAGCAGAGCAAGGGCTGCCCAGAACCTGGCAGTGCCCTGCTTTCCCTGTGCATTGCCAGCGAGGAATTTGTGATCTTCTCAATGCTGATCAACATCTGAAGTGCAGGGGGCAAGAGGATGGGGCCAGACTCTTGCCAGTGGTGCACAGTGACAGGACAAGGGGCAACAGGCACAAACTGGAACCCAGGAGGTTCCACCTGAGCAGGAGGAGCAAGTTCCTTGGTGTGAGGGTGTGGGAGCCTGTCCCAGGCTGCCCAGAGAGTTTGTGGAGTCTCCTTCTCTGTAGGGATTCCAAACCTGCCTGGAGCAGGGAGGTTGCACCAGATGAACTTCAGAGGTGCCTTCTAACCTCTACCATGCTGGGATTCTAGGATTCTGGGATGTGTCTGTCCTTTTGTTTTCATCAACCTTTGACCTGTGACTTTGAGTGCTGTTGATGCTTCATTGCTTAGCAGTGCCCAAGGTTCTCACACACAGCACTTTCTGGATGGACAACATCCTGTGCAAGAATAGGTATCAGAGTCCTGGTTGCAGACTGCAGACAGACAATTTGGAATTCATATAACATCATATTAAACCTCCCCAAGTTTCCAGAAGAATATAAAAAAGATGTGGGTGGGAAATGACTACTTTTCACTGACCTAAACCACTGTGTTTTCAATTACTTAAGCTTCTCCTACTCACCTATGGCAGAGAAACTTGTGTCAGTGCAGCAAGACTCATCTGAGATCCTCATTTAAACTAGTGAGGATTTGTGCTCACAGGACACAGAACTGTGTTGAATTAGATATGTTTGCTAATAACAATCTTATTTCTGATGTGCCTCGTTTCTGAGAAGTATTTGGCTGGACATTCAGGCTCACAGAAAATATTAACAGAAGGATTTTTAAGTTTCTGAGTATTTTTTATGGTGAAAAAGTGGAGTAAATAATGTGGAAAAAAATAATCTTCCTGTTCTCATGGTTTTCTTTTGTTACTATATTATCTGTTTGAGTTATCTCCATATAGCATTAACATGGCTGGAATCACAGAGAAAAGTTGCACAGCAACTAAGGGAGAAAGAGACTTCAAAGGGGAAGAAAGGAAAAAATAGAAGGAAAAGTGAAGGAAAATCTCTTCAGCAATCCCTTATCCTCAACAACCTAAAGTAAATTAGCTACCTATCAAGGCTACTCATGGATAAAAGAGTAGTACAGGTAGACTCTTTGAGCTGAAAAAGTAAAATTCTGTCTTTTCTTGCTGTAGCACTGCCTCGTGGTGTTTATTAACTGCAGGAGATATTCTATTTCAAATGCTTGAATTATTTTGTTTTCTATCAGAATGATAAGGGCATTGAAATGCACAATGCAAGGAAATTCTCTTTTCTTTTACTTTGAGGTTCTTCTTTTCCCGTTGGCTTTGAGGGGACAAAGTGCATTGGATGTGGTGAAGTTTTGGGATGGTGTTCACGTGTGGTTCTATGCAGCTGAGCTGGAGATGAAAATACCACCGAGTTTGACTTCCCATTTATTTTGATCTTATTGATAAACATCTAACCAGTGTCATCTGGAAAGAGGAAAGTGAAATGAAGCTGGAGGAGAGAGCTCAGAGCAGCCCTCTAACCTAAACTACAAATAGACCCATATTTGATACATTATGATCAGGTAGAGGCAACTGCTGGGAAGATTTTCCTTAAGGAGTTCAGATAATATAATCCAGAGCAGAACTTGGTTCTTGTGCCAAAAAAAGGTTTTCTCTAGTCTTATTAGAAAAAGAATGAAAAAGAAAGAAAGAGAAGAGAAAAGAGAAAAGAGAAAAGAGAAAAGAAAAGAAAAGAAAAGAAAAGAAAAGAAAAGAAAAGAAAAGAAAAGAAAA
>JANIJG010003373.1:15719-29704 GCA_024611175.1 Megaceryle torquata
GCGCTGCTGGGCCCCCTGCTCTGGGTGACCCTGCTGGATGGAGCAGGGGGGTGGCACCAGAGCATCTCCAGAGGGCCTTTCCAACTCCCACTAGTCTGTGATTATGTTAATCTGGGGGATGGCTGGTGACATGGGTGGAGGTGAAGCATGGATGAGCTGTGTCAGCCATGGTACCTGGTGCAGGAAAGGCCAGGCAGGAGGATGGGCAGTGATGGTGCTGACATTACTGCACCCCATCAGCTGCAACCACCATTGATGGAATGCTTCCAAGTAGCTGAAGATCAGATATGTTCCAGTCTCAATTTACCATGGCAGCTGTAACCCGCAATACCACATCCAGTCCGTGTATCTCCAAAGCTACATTCCTGCTTGAGCTGGTGACTGACTGTGTGTGTCCACCCTGCATCTAAGAGAAACAAGGGATGTGTTTATACCCAATATGTCTTTGTTTGCTTCCAAGGCCACTTTGCCTACTAGTCTATTGCAGACACAGAGCAGAAGAAATTCAGACCAGTGTGGTTTTGGTCAGGGGTGCTCTCCAAAGTCCCCCACAGCTCTGTGGTCCAAGCCCAGCAGCCACGAGGGCTTTACGAGGTGTACACAGAGTGTTGCTCTATACCTGCCACGGAGCCGCGAGCGCTGGATCAGAGACAGCCGAGCTTCCAGCTCTCAGAGAGGGTCACGCTGGTGCTTTTGTCCCCGTGTCCTTGTGCCTGAGCTACTTATAGGGCTGGCTTTTAGAGAAAGCGCCTGTCAGCAGCTCCAGTATCACTTGCTGTACGTTTTGATGCCCCGCGTGGGCCTAATTGGTTTCACATGTACCTTACACAAAATTACCTGTCTTACTGACACTGGGAGCAAAAATGTGCAAAACTTTTGCAGCCAGAGAGAGAATGATGGATTGCGAGCTTCCTTGTGCCGTGCAATTACCTGAAGGATCTGTGTTTTTCCCAGTAATTTAGAACAATTATCCTTGTCTACAACCTACTTCTTCCATGCTTTATCGCTCCTGTCCTAGGGTGGAAAAGGCAGCAAGCTGTCATTCTAGAATGAAATAATTCCTCAGTGAAATCTTGAAGCGTGTGACTGATTTGAGTGTTTATGTTGGACAGACGCTGTCTGGGCACTGCATGGAGGTTGCCATGGCCCCTTACGCTGTGAGTCGGCAAGGGGAGAGGGTCTGCTGCCTGGAGAGCCCAGGCTGTATTTCAGTGGAGACACCGAGGAGGTTTGGTGAAGCTGGCAAGCAGAACTTTATCTCTGGCCAGCCCGTGGGGCAGATACCCCCATCCTTGGCACCGAGCTCTCGACAGAGCTCCGCGTGGCTCTGACAGGTGCCATGGTACAGCCCAGGCAAGAAGCTGCTCCCTTCTGCTGCTAGAACCTGCCTCATCTTGTTCTGGAGAGTGAAGTGTCACTTGGTGTAAGAGGCTATGAAATGGTCTTTCGGAGGGGCGAAGGGGAGGAGGAGAAAGGCAAGAACAGCGAGGCTACAGCTCTGCGCCCCGAGCGAGCTGCGCTCTGCGAAGGGAAATAAAAGCCGTGCTGCAGCATTCCCAGCCTGCTAATGGTGTTCCTGCAGAGAGGCCAGTCTCCAGCAGTGCTTAAAGGAACCATGGGGAGAGACCCTCAGACAAAGAGATTGATTCGGTAATTCTCAGCCAGTGCCACGGGCCTGGAGCACAATCCCACTTGCTTCTCGCAAAAGCATTAGCAGGACCGTTGCCGAATGTAACACAACCATATGTGAATGTTTGGGTGACGTTCCCATCGCAGATCAGGAGGGTTTATTTATTTGTTTGTTTGCTTATTTATTATTACACCACCTATCTCTCCCTTGTAGGCAGGGGAGCCAGATGGCAGCACTAACAGAAAGTCAACAGCAGCACTTTGGGGAAATAAAGTGTGCTCATTTAAAAATAAATAAATATTCCATGCAGTCCATTAACCAGAGCTTAAGGCAAACAGCCTTAATGATTTTCTTAGTTAAAAGGAACAAGACCATTCTGAGAGTCCTGCCGGATTCTGGGGCAGACAACACCCATGCTCAGAGCTGATGGTCATCACCCCACCTCCTGGCCTCTGAACACGCCCAAAAACACCAGCAAGAGCCATCAGTCTTCCCCAGCACATCAGGCTGTGGGGAGGCATTGCCTGGTCCTGAGCTGAGAGCTGTGGGGAGATGGGGTGGTGAGACAGAGGAGGAAGGCAGTGGTGATCAATAAATACATAAATAAATAAACAGTCGGATAAATAAATAAATAAATAACCTGCACTGGTTCTGTGTAAAACCACCAAGTACATGTATGAAGATTAAAATCCTGGATGCTTTGTCAAGCTAAAAGCTCATTTCAGAAAGGATGTGAATCCTTCTCCTCTCCTGGGGGCACAAAGTGCTTTGGGTGGGGAGACCACACTGCTGCAATTACCCCAGGCCATTAAGAGCCAATCGTAACAGGGACGATGAAGAAAACCCTGAAGGCCATGGTTATTCTTTTTTCTGAATCCCATTTGTGCTGGAGCAGCGGATGGAAAGGTTTTTCCCTGAAGAACATCCCACGCTTGAGGAGCAGCTCCCGCTGGGTTACCCACTGATGTTCTCCTCCCCGACTGCCTCCAAGGGACCAGCATTGCACCAGGATTTCACCCTGGCTTTGCGCTACACTTATTGTTTTCCTCACTTTTTAGTGATTATTTCATAACATTTTCTTCAGAACTTTATGCCAAGTGTTTAATAAAATTGTTGCAGTCTGAAAGTTAATTTGTACCTTTTTTGGACACGTGCCAGTGCCCGTTTTTATTGTGTGCGTTTGTTGCACACAGACGTTATACACGTAATTTCGGAAAGCAGCTATGTGTTTTTCCTTTTGATTCCCTCTACTTGTTACACTTGAAAAACCTATAACATTATGCGTGATAATAATTGTTTTGGAAAAGCCAGATGGCTTGATTTTGAAGGCGTCATCGAAGAACATTGATTTGAAAGCACAAGCAAAAGGAATTTTTGCTGCATATAGGCTTTTTCAGAAATCTTCATTTTTTCCTTGATGCAGTTCACCACCTTTTTCGTTTTGTTTTGTTTTGTTTGCAGCAGTAATTTCATTCTCATTCAAAATGAAAACTGCAGAGTTTGAAGCCCCTGGTGACCAGAAAGGCCATTGCCTCCTCCCAGGCAGACGCTACCGGAGATGTGTTTATTGTTCGTACGCTGCTAATGGCTGCGTCACGCCACGATGGCTGCTCTGATGAGCCTTTTAATCCTGGTGGCTCCAAGGAAGATCCCACTGGGAGGAGAGAGTGTGTGTCTGTGGTACAGAGGCAGGAAGAGGAAGAGGAAGAGGAGCGGCAGGGATCTGGCAGGACATGCTCTGAGGTGTTCTCCTGCAGCTATGTCCCCTGTGCAGGAAGAGGCTGGAGGACAAGCCATGGTCCCCACCTGGGTCTTGCCCCAGCCCTGCTCACACTTGGAGCCAAAGGCTTTTGAGATGTAGCTCCATCTGAGGGCTTGTGAAAGTGACTCCATTAATTTCTACCACGCAAGCCTGGTAGTTTGGTTGACCAGGAGCTTAGCTTCTGATCAGCTTAAAATACACATTTCTATATTTCATGTTTATTGGTTTTGAATTCTGCAGTGGCAAGATAGGCACAAAACTGGTTCAGAATGACTCCTCCCCCTCAAACTACAAGTCACTACCTCTCATGCTTATGGCAGCTGCTCTTGCTGGGGGAAGTGAAGGGAGATATATGATGCTGGGGGAACAAAATATGCACCCTGAGAAACCCTCGCTTGCAAACTCTTACTCTACTCATGCTGGGACATGCTTTGTGCTGGGGGAGGTGGCCTGGGGCTTTAGTGTCCTGTGCCCTGAACATCAGCACTTTGAAGGTGCAGTCCTTGGACCTGGTGTGGTGCTCTGCAGGAAGCCAGGCAGTGATGGTATGAAGAAGGGAAACTTTGGCACTGCCTGGTGGAGAGCACCAGAGACACCGCCTGGCACCTCAAATTCAGTCCCCTGTAATCAGCAGCAGTAATGAAAACTGTTCCACCTTTTTTTTTTTCCCCCAGTTTTAGTATTTTTTATCTGTTTCTAGGCCTGGAAAGTTTCAAAACCACCGAAGCTTCCAGGCCAGCACCTTCCTCTTTCTGATCTCCTAGAAACGCTTTTCATCTCTGATGTTTCTAAAAGATACGTTGTCACTGACAACCAGTTATTGAAACAGATAGTCTGGGGTGAGAGTCAGAGACGGGTGGTGGTAGAAGGGGTTCTCTTGCGTGTCTTTGCAGAGGGTAGCTGTCTGCTGTGACCTCTTCTTTGGAGGAATCAGGAAGATCTGCTCCTGCCCTTTGGAGTCCTGAAGCCTCGGAGACCTTGCAAGTCCTGCAGGCAGGTTTGTGCCACGCCTCTACTGCTTCAGGTTCCTCAGAAACTTCTTACTCCCAGCGTACATGGATGTACTTTATGTTCTGCCCAATGACATTCAATGAATCATTAAACTTACCTTTACAGTAACTCTTACCTGGTTTAAATATTTTACTACCTCACATCTTCCTCTGAACATTCGTATGGATTTTGCTGTTGCTTCTGCCGAGAGGTCTTATTTCCCGTGTATAATGTAACTTCTAATTTTCCTTTATATTTTCATTTTATGCAGCTGTGAAAATCCAAAGTTTTTGCTGTTAATGTGAGCATGTCATTAGACTTCTCCAAGGCAGATTAATTAATAGCTAGCAATTTGGGTTAAATTAACTGAGCACCACCACCCTTCCGAAGCCAGAACTCACAATGAACTTCACAGGCAATGATTTTCACTTGTATGCTTTTTGCCTCCAGCCCTCCCCTATGTGACTCCAAGGCACCTACAGCAGAGCCTCCTTGTGAGGGATTTCCAGTTGGTTATTGAAGATCCAACAGGTCCTCAGAAAAAAAAAAAAACCAAACCCAGAATAAATTCTCACTGTGGGTGCTTGAGTAAACCCAAAGCGAGGGTCCTTTGAGCTTTGCTCTTCTCGGGACATGACGGGCATTTTCTCGTACAGAGAACCATCAGCTGACCGTAGACCAGTCTCTTAAAGCCTAGGAAGAACACGGGCTGCCCCTGGGCTTGGTGCCCTGCGGGGGGCTGCTCGCTCCCAAACATGTGCATGTGTGTTGGTGATGCCAGCACCAGCAAGCTCCGGGGTCAGCAGTCCTCAATGAGAGGACAGAAAACAGTGAGACAATAAAAGCTGAATGGGTTTCTGCTGGTTTTGGAGCTGAATCTGCTCCATAGGGTGCAGTGGGAGGAAGGGGAGGGGAGGGGAGAGGGGAGGGGAGGAGGCAGGGTCGGGGCTGGGACAATCCGGGCAGGCTGTGCCTGCGGCTGCACCAGTTCCACCGTGCCCTGCCAAGTGCCCTGCGAGCAGGCTGGCACTGAGTGGGATGTCTTCTGTCAGAGCACGTGGCAGTCCCCAAGAAACGAACAGTCTCCCTTCGGTGTCCCTCCACCCCAGGGATTGGTTCAATGCCTCCACCGCTTACCCTGGCGTGTGCCTCCGGCATGCCTCACTGTCTGTTCAACATCGGTTCAGGCGACCTGACAAGACAGCATTGAGCTGGAAAGCCTGGCCATTTTTCTGGCTATTTCAATTGGTCTGATGAAGTACGGTACCCTTGGCCCCCACCAGCCCCACTGTGGCCCCAGTGCAGCACAGCAGCACTAAGGGCACTGCAGCTGTGGCACGAGGAGCCACGGGCAGAGGGCCGCGGAGACCCCGGGCTGAGGGAGCGACCCGAGGCAAACCCACCCCAGGAGGGTTTTGTCTCCCCCACCCTGCACCAGGCTGCCCAAGGAGTCGACGGCTTGAGAGTGCTTCTGCAAAATGAGATGCACAAAATGCCTCCTTGGAAGGACGTTTTACAGTATAAACTGGTTTGCTTTCTCTTCCTGTAACAAAGTTAAAGGAAATTAAGTTTTCCTGAAAAACCTCACAAAGAGAACGATGAAAATCACAGACAACTCATTAGAAAACACATTAGAAAACAAATCTTATTCAGCCTCATCTGCATGTAACATTTTTAATTCAGCATTTTTAATATGCTTAAGTGCACAGTTCATTTAGATTTAAGGTAAACACTTTGTTAGATATCAGACATTAATAGATTTTTTTCTAAAAATATTGGTTAGATGAATGAGAGCCTTGCAAATTATGTTCCTTTATAGATATAGGTGCAAGCCTTGATATGCATAATTGCTCTTTAGCAATTTTTAAATGATGAAGTAATTGAAAAAAAATGCAGCAAGTTAAATAATTACATGTAAAATAAAATTAAGGAAATGAATGGTTCATTATCTCTTTTAAAACCCTTTTTTTTTTCCCCTCCAGAAATGAATGTGTTTGATCTTCCCCCATCCTCTGGTTGGAATAAAGTGCTTTCTATCTAGCACATGACACACGGCTTCTCTTACAGATTCACAAATTTCAGTGAGTTGTGAAAGTAGATGTTTATTAAGCCAAGGTCAGATACAGAGTGTGTGCTTCTTCCTCCGCCAGCGATCATTAAATCTTCAGCTAACTGATGCTCACTATTTGGATAATGTGGAAATACAGAATAAATGTCACCTTCCTCCAACCCACTCTGCCATATTTCTGCTATAAATGGAAACCAATTCATCCCTGCAAAGCTGATTCCTTCTTTTCTCACACAAAACGTACATGACTAGAGGGTGAAAAAAACCCAACAAAACTCAACCAGCATCAGAAAAGGGGCCTGAAAAGAGGGGAGTGGGGGGATGTCAGCAAACACTTCCCGCATGCTGTGCCATCACTTCACAGGCTGACTCAGTCATTGACATTCAAGTTTACAACCAAGAGAGTGTCAGTGCTGCAGGCATGAAATGTTCAAATAACCATCTCACAAGGAAAGCCTAGGAAATAACCTTGCCTAATTAAAATAAAATATCTTCCAAGCACCAGTGAAAAATGCATGTGGAAAATCAGTGTTGGGAGGTTTTCTTCCTTTTAAAAGAATAATAGAATCATAGAATTGTTTTGGTTGGAAGAGACCTTTAAAACCATGGAGTCCAACCATTCCCCCAGCACTGCCAGGGCATCACTGACCCATGGCCCTCAGCACCACTGCTACATCTTTTAAGTATCTCCAGGGATGGTGAGTAGAAGAGAAAGCTGGAAGCATTGGCATCATGATCACCTGAACTAACTCTGATGTTCACCCTGCTCTCAGCAGGGTGTTGGGCTAGAGACCCCTGAAGTGCCGTCACTCCTGCCCTATTCCACGCCTGTGTGGCTTGGTGCCCATCTCATCCCAGCAAGACCAAGACAAGGGGACGGTTTCAGCAGACAACACTTATTTCCTACTGCAACTTCATTTGCAATGTCATGTTCTGTTTCTTCTGGGGTGAGAAGCCAGGGAGGAAAGGTTACTTGGTGGAGTAACTTTTTGTTTTGAGGGTGGGGGCGAGTCAGTCTTTTAAACAGACAGAGTGTCTTTTGATGCCTTTTGAAACAAAAAAAAAAGAAAACAGAAAGTGGGGTTGGGAGATGTAGCTTTCAGCGATGGGTTCAGCCCTTCCATGTGTGAGAGCAGGGTGCACCAAAGGGGCTGTGGGCTTCAGGTCTTGCTAACCTAGGTTTTGACTCTTGCTTTGAGCAGTGTGTGGGAGAAGCTACCAGGCCAGCTTGGGCATTGTATGCCCCTCACCTGCACACCAGTGCCTCCAGCCCCACAGTTTCAGTGCCCTTGGGACTTCCCGTCTGATCCTGGCGGAGCAGGAGCAGCCAGCTGGTGCCTGCAGCTCCCCAGGGTTGCTCTTGGGTGAGCAAGTTGCAGAACAGCAAGTGGTGGCACCTGGACATCTGACCACCAGCAGCCTTCTGCTTCTGCCATATCACATGATAAAATTCCAGCTTCTTCCCCTCATCCAACGAACTCTGTATTGGCTACAATACCAATTTTGTCATTGTAGCCAATCAGGGGTGTGAGCAAGGCTCACAGTGATTCACCACACAGTCGGTGTTCAGTGTTCCTTTGGGAAAAGATTAACAATCTGTTGCCAGTAGATTGTAGTGTCCGCTGTACTCAGCTGACTGGCACCTGTTGGGAACCTTCTCACAGACCATCACTGTCCTGCTTTCAGGTCTGTTCCTGCTTCATACTTACACTGGGACAGAAACCACGAGTCCCTTGTCCACCTTTTTATTTCACAGCCCCATTTCACAATTCCTATGAACATTTTGTTTGACCAAACCCCCTTGTTTTTCTGAAAGGCTTTTGAAAGTCTTTTTGTGGGGGCCTTTTAAGATCAACTGAGTCACTGTTCTTTGTCTCTATTTCCACCAGCTTATTTGTAAAACTCTGCTAAATATAGCAAGTTGTGTATTATCCCCACATGATTGCTTTCTGGTTTGCAGCTGGTCCTTCTACAGAGCTGCACAGGAGCAAATCCTCCAATTCCAGAAGGTCTGAGCAGCTTTAGGGACATACCCTGCGGGTCTGCTGGGTCACTGCTGCCCTGGGATGCCCTCTCTAGAGGCTTTGTTCCAGCTTCGCTTTGCAGCTGTGTCCATACGAAGAGCTATCTCCTAGCTCCAGCTTCCAAAGGTCTCTGCAAATACTAGGTTTTCTTTGCCACCACCTGAATTTCTTATCTAAACTGGTGAGTGTTGCAGGAGGCTCCAGGTGTTACCGTCAGGGCAGGTAAAGGTGCCAGGCTTCTGCAGCATTACCTTGTGTACACTGAGAGTATCTCTGCACCCCTTTTAACTGCAGCATCTGGAGAACCCCCTCTGAAGACATCACCAAGCTGTGACCTACAACTGCTTGGACTTGTGTGTTTGCTGCTTTCCCACAAGTCTCAGCCCGGTACTCGCTGCCACACGTGAGCACAGGCAGCAGCGGTCTCGTCACATGTACCTCTGCACGTGGTACCTGCTGCTGCTTCTCCCAGCGTTGATGAGGGGTTGTGTGTTCCAGTTACACTAGTGCCTTCCCCCACCAGCTTTGGGTTATCAGTTGGAACATTTTTTTCTTGTATTTCTTTGGAGTTTGGCTCTGTTAAGTGTTGACTTATCGGTGTTTTACCTGTATTTCTAAAAGCCATTTTTTGTGTGGACTGTACCTGGGTAACCTACTCAATGCTTATCTCGGCAAGTGCCACACTTGTGCAAATGGAAGTCAAAAACTTCTATATTTGTATGAAAACACTTTTATTTAGAAAGCAATTGCAAGTTACAGCTCAAACAGGCTTTCTTGATTCCTATCTAAATTTATGACTTCTTTCTAGAGCCGCCTTCTGGGGACTTTTCTATCTTTCTCAATCCATCTTCATGTCCTGAATACATAATTCAGAATGAGATCCTTCTAGATGATATTCCCACAGCAGCTGGGGAGTTGAAGATGCTTGCAAAGATTTGAGTTTTGAATGTTTAACTGTCATTAATTTGAAGATTATAGTCAGTGAGCTTGGTAGATTATAATGTATGATGCAATTACATCCTACTAATGTCATACAGATAATTTTTTTTAATAGATTGTTTGGTTCTGTGTTTACTGTGCTTGAAAAGAAAGGGATTTATAACCCTAAATGCTAACTCAGGTGGGTTAATTTGCTTCTGTGGTTACAGTGGAAGTCTCCTCTGTCCAGACTTTCCTGCTTGCTGGATTTCACTTGGTCAAGCAAGGAGAATTATTCTGAAGTAACCAAAGCCACCTCAGATAAGTGACTTCATCTAGGTACAGGTTTTCCTGATGTGTCAGTGTGCTAGCTGCTTTGGGGCACTCCAGGATGCCCCTGTTTCTGCACCATCTCTCCATCCCTAGTTCCCCTCACAGGCACTGGAAGATGTACAATGTGAGGGATGTCCCACGGATGAGGGTGTCCATCACCAGCTTCCTTCACTCCTGTGAGAGCTGAGTGGTGCTCAGACACGCTCACATTTGATGACGATGAACTAATGCTGGGAGGAAAATCTCCTTCCAGAGATGTTCCTTCTGCAGGTCCTCACTTAGGCTTCCCACCACTTGCAGCCTCCTGGGTTGGGTGTGATTGCATACCAGCCTGGGGTCTTGGGGGTCTGAGTGCGGGAGACCAAGGACCTCCAGGCTGTTCCCCCCATCTTGCTCCAGCCTGACACTCGGATGGCTTTGGTGGGCCTGTGGATGTGCAGAGGACTGGTCACTGTGGTCAGCATCTCTACGGCTTCAGGCAGAACTGTTTTGTTCTACTTTTGATGGCTTCATGGCTCCTCAAGTAACCCAGCAGGCTGTGCTCGGACAGTAGTGATTTTGCTGTAACTTCCCTGGATAAAAAGAGGGATTCTGGCAGTTTAGACTGGATAATAAATAAGTATTCTAAAAGAGGGGCTACAAAAACAATTACATTGCTCCAAATGAGGAAAATGGGGACTGGATCACTTAAGATGGGGAGGATGTCATCCAAGACTGTGTAAGAAGAAGCGAGAGCAGTGACAGGTGCCTAAAAAGGTAACTGGCAGCATATCCAGAATTGGCGATTTTAGATCAAGATCTAGATCAAGATGGGGAGTTGGACTCAATGATCCTTGTGGGTCCCTTCCAACTTGAGATACTCTATGATTCTGTGATTTCACGGTGTCCATAATAAGGAGCCATCACACTGTACCAGAAATCAGCCTTGCTGTCTATCTGTGGCACTGCTTATAAAATATATTTTCACTCACATCGACTTGTATGAAAGAAAAACAAATGCCACAAAGTTATCTTTTAAATGCCTTCTATTTAACAACCATGTTTCAAACTTTCAGATGTAGCTGCACTAAAAACTCCGAGTAACCAACACTGCTGGAACGCCCCAGGGAAGGCTGTGGGGTTTCTGGTTTCTAAGATGGGTGATGCATCAGGCCCTCCCCCATCCGACTGTGTACTCAGTGGAGGCATCACTGACAGTGGTACTGGAACAGCTGGACAACAGCTTGAGAAAAGCAGGATAAAAACTTCTCTGAAAAGTGATGTACTAACTGTGGTCTTTGATGGAGCCCATGCCATGAACTGGCAGCTAAACAGTTCATAAAGAGACCTAACTTGTAATTTAGAGAAGCATCAGAGTTGAGAAGTCAGAAATGGATGGTTTCTGAAAGCTTTTGCCCTGAAACAATTTTCTTTTTCTCAGGAGGGGCTGTCGCACTGGTGGTGGCAAGACAGCTGAGGGATGGTCAGCTGCCCTCCCAGGAGCCTCTGGGGATCTTCCAAGCAGTTACCTTAAGGGAATTTCAACCCTTTTTTCTCCTCCTAAGAGTATTACAACTGCTGGATGTAGATACAGCTCAAAATTAGCATACTGCATTCAGGTCTAATTCTGATTTGCATAAGAAGTTCAGAAATAATTCAATAAATGCCATCACATCCTCAGAAAAACTTGTTGAGATTTGATTGGGTTGAACAATAATTTTATCTGGTATTCATTCTATTCAACATTCCGTCAGTGTATTCATTTTTAATAGAAGGAATTAATGTTGTAATTATTATCATTTGGTTCCTCTGGAATTTCACTTCTCTGAATATATTACCTGCTCCGTTTGTGTCTTCGGACATCACTGGAAAAACCCTGGGCTGGATCGTTCTGGTTTTTGTCTATCGCACCTAATAAATTGTGTCTGACATCACGCTGGAAATCAATACGCTATTAAAAAAGGGTTAATTGCTGTGTTTGTCTTTCTCCCTTCTGGCTGCTGGGGAAGATTTCCTGGCAAAAGCAGCCAAAACGAGGACAGCTGCACTGCACCCCTCTGCACGCCCTGGTCTGTGGGTGACCTCACCTGGGTGTTCTCCACTGGCAGGGCCTTCATCCTGGGACGGGACTCCTTCCTCACACATCTGCTCATGGGGCTCTGCACGTATAATGGCACTGTGCATTCAGTGCTTAAGCTGACGGGGAAATACTACTGGAGCAATGGGCCTCACACCCTCCTGGGACTGCAGCTGCCTGTCTTGCCTGCTTTTAGAAACAGATGAGAAGGGAGGAGAAGCTGCTTCCCAGTGCCCTGCCCCAGCCGACACTGCCAGGCACGGATGGATTGGACTGAAAACCCGGGAGCTGCTGGGCTGGGGCTCAGCCCCTCTGGCTGAGCTCATGGGGAGCACTAAGTCCTCCTTCCGTGGACGTGGCAAGGGCTGGGCTCACCCTCACTGGACGTACTGGGTCATCAACATCTCAATTTGCCCAGCAGACAGAACGGATAGACAGCAACTGCTGTCAACCCATCATTGCTTACCAAAGGCAAGCTACTGCCACGACGGTTTATTGTTATTATCGATATTATTGTGCTGCATGTGAGACTTGATTTACCAGAAAAGATAATCTTGCTTATTAAGCACCTCATATCCTATCTTCCAGAATCATCTTGGCTAACAAGAGATTACCTTTCAAGACTACAAATCCTTTAATTTTATTGTGGCCACAGTAGTCTACAACACTTGTTAGCTACAACTGATAATGTTTTAATGTTATTGGCTAAATATTTTATACAGCAATCACACTTAAATATTATTAAACAATATTTTACTAGCAAATGATATTTGAAGTATATTCACTACTACTGTTAATCATGTCAAACCTAAACGTTGATCTTTCCTTGATGTGAAAGTTCCACCATTTCCAGTTTCAGTACAAGGAACTACACTGCTCATGAAGTTCTTCCCTCTGTGAACCTGCTGTTGTTATTTTTTTGTTACTGCTTCCATCAAAACACTCACCAAGTTAAATAATGGTCTCCGATCCACAGCTGCATGTCGAATCTAATGCTTGTGTGGATAAACACCCCTCTGGCACCAGTGCACTTTACACCATGCAGGTGAACCCTCACCCTGTAAATAATTACAATATTTGACATTGTGTAATGTTTTTACATGAAAACTTTTGATTTGTTTTGTCAGAATTAAATATCAGTCAATATATTTTTTTTTACAACGTTCTTTTCTTATCCCTATTTAACAGAGGAATTATTTCTGAGGACAATGGTTCTTCCCAGAGGTTTCTGGGGACAAAGCCAGCCAGCCTGTAGGACAGGAGCTGTTGGTAAAGCACAGAGATAAATGGGAGGCAGCCACCCTAAGCAGTGGCATTACAAAATCCTCTCTGCCAAAGCCTGCATTAAGCAATGTCAACATTTACACAAGAGAAGTAGATTTGGCATCAAAAATTCATCCCTACGGCCATGGTGGGACCAGTCGCAGCTCAAGTGTGGCATGTTGGTCCCCGTGCCCATGGGGTGTGCTGCTCCAGGATCCCTGGCACCCCCTGCTCCCCTCGCATCGGGGTGTGTTTGGCCTCCCAGCTGTCTCCAACCACTGCAGCCATGCTGGGACAGGGACTGGGCACTCCTGATGCTCCCAGGACACAGTCCCCCTCCTGGAGTCTTTCCAGTCATGACTCCAGGAGTGAAGGTTTGTGTTTGGGTTGGCGCTGGGTCTGCTGGTGAGGACAGACCCCTTGAGAAGCCCTGAACTACCTTTCAAAGCAGAGATAGAAATAAAAATAAGGGGCTTTGCAAGAATGGTTTGGAAAACCAAAATTTTTTCATCTAGATTCCTCGTGTTATGACAGAATTTCAGAGTATATTGGAGGGTTTGTTTATGTGAATGAAAGTGAGATATCAACACTCTTCTGCTGCCCCCTGCTCCGCACTCTCCCCAGTACAGTCTGGCAGAAAGTAAAAGGACAAAAGGGTAGTCAGTCTTTTTTCCCAAATTTACATGCTTTGCTTTAGTTCTCTTGTACTAAATCTTATTCCTTTCTCCTCCCTTCCTTCCTCCCCTACTTTTCCCTCCCTTAGTTCAGAGGCACTTCAGAATGTGATCGGCACAGTGCCAGCTGCTGCTCCTTGCTGCCTTTACCGGGTGTGTTGACATATGGCTCTGCAATCCAGGAGTGGCAGAGAAGGAGACTTATTAAGAGGAAAAACTTGGAGAGAAGTGCAGCAGCGCATAAAGCTGCTCTCTGGTGGAGTTCTG
>JANIJG010003373.1:29804-56619 GCA_024611175.1 Megaceryle torquata
ATCCCTGGAGGGGTTTCCAAGCCCCCCGTGGAGCTGTGGTGCTGAGGGCCCTGGGTCAGTGGTGCCCTGGCAGCGCTAGGTTAACTGGTGGACTCGATCTGA
Organism: Megaceryle torquata; assembly: GCA_024611175.1. Lineage (NCBI taxonomy): Eukaryota > Metazoa > Chordata > Aves > Coraciiformes > Cerylidae > Megaceryle > Megaceryle torquata. The sequence continues at coordinate 29,907 of JANIJG010003373.1, forward strand.
AAGGTCTTTTCCAACCAAAATGATTCTATGATTCTATTTTTATTACTTTGGTGCCTCAAAACTCCAGTTTGGAGATCCCACTGCACTACTGTGGGGAAGCAGAAGAGAAAGTCAGCGTGCAGCTCAGGGATGGTCCTGCTGCAGGCACAGGCTGGCACCTGCCTGGGTTTTGGAACAAAGCAGCTCCGTCGTATGCATGCAGCTCTGGGCTGCAGTTTCACAGGGTCCCTAATGGTATTTCACAGTCAGTTTAGAGCTTCACCCCTGGATCGCCGAGGCTACGACAAGTGAACAGCAGCTCAGCAAGTTCCTGGCAGCGTCGGCCTGTGCCAGTTAAATTAACCTACCGCTCGTTTCCTGTGGATGTTGATGATATGAATGTCCTCGCTGCGGTACTCCTCATCATGCTTATCCAGGGGAATTTTTTCCAGCTCAAAGTCCATCTGGAGCAGCTGGTTATCAGAGAACACACAGAATGATTCAAGTGATGCCAGCTGCCCTTTTGGACTCAGCGTGTTCGGTTGAAGAGATCCCACAATATACTGCACGAGGGCAAGACACCTTAGGAGGCTGCAACCTTCACACTCGTACATTTGTAGAGGCCTTTAGTGGAACAGTCCAAGTCATTTTCCCCTTCCTGCAGCACTTTTACCCTTGTTTTAACTACTTCGGTGCCAATTTAAAGCTGCAGGCACCTTGCAACGTTTAAGGAAAATCTAAAAGCTGGTGATTAAAACATTTTGCTTCCTCTTAAGCGCTGGGCCAAACCGCAGCACCTGCCTCTGTCTGCCAACCTTCTCAACCAGAGGGATGGGGAAAGAAAAAAAAACCCCAAAACAGCTAAAAAACCCCAGCACCGACTCTGCAGTGAGCTCAGATGGTTAACTTGGCTGAACCCTGGCAAGCCGAGGAAGGAAATAACTTAGAAGAAAGCAGAAATCATCCAGAAACACCTACACCTATTGTGTTTATTGTGGGAGCGGCCCCTCATCAGAGGGGATCTCAATTAGAGCAACCCTCCTCACAGGCAGTTGGAGGCACAGCTAATTATCAGAGAAGCCCTTTTATAGTAACACGTACGACTCAGCCTGGAATTCTTGCCCATCCCCTTTTTTGTAGTGTTATTATTGTTATTATTATTACTATGTCTAATCTGGAACTCAAGCACAAGGGCTGCTTTTCAGCAGAATTAAACCCTGCACTGAGCATCATCCCCACAACCTGAGGAGGGATTCAACTGTTATATGTTCCTTTTGCTCCTTATACGTTTCCTTTATGCTCCTTTTCTTTACCTCAACTATTTAATTATATCACCCATTAATCCTCTCTCGGTAGATGGAGGGAATTTTTGCACAAGCAGCTCTATCATTTACCAGAGAGCCTTGAGCTCCTGAGCTACTCTGGAAAACTTTACCTGCATTTTCCCCTCTGCTTTCAAGGGAACACACTAAAAGAAAATAGATCTTCACTAGACAAATTTTTAATCCTCCCAATAACCTCTGGCAACATCAAAACAACTGCTGCAGAAAGACAAATAATTCACTTGCTCCTAGAAAAATGATTGTCTTCATGGGTATTGTCTCATGCACAGAGGCCGGCCCTTCGGCAAATCCAGAAGGTATCACAATGGAGAGGCTTTGAACAACCTCTGCCTGGACTGAGAACATCAATAGTTAAAGATTAGTAAGGCAAGAAAGGTTAGTTTGAACTTTTGAGGGAAGGAAAGCTCAGTAAGTATCCAGAAAGTCTCTCCTGGTAAGCTGGACAGTAACCCCAAGAGTCAGCACCCAACTTTTCTGCCCCATCTAAAGATAAATGTCTTTCCCCTGCTACAAACTTGACTTTGCACAACCTGAATTTCTACTTCAGTCAACCTGAATTTGTACAAGTAGCAACTTCCATCGACGTTCAGCTGATCTGATACTAAGTCCTCCTCCTATCCAAGCTATTCTCCTAGTGTTCAAAAAACACACGTTAAAGAACACTTACCTCAAAGTATTTTCTCTCAATTTCAGGGTTCTTTCCCATTGTCCTCTGTTCGTAACAGCACAAGACGCACGTGTCGGGGCCAGTAAGGTCTTTCAGTGTCTTCAGTAAGGGTTCTAATGACTGACCAAAAGAGATTAAGACCCACTTAGATTTCAAGTTCATTTTCCTGGAACAATACCCTCTAACTAGAGAAAGTCTTCACCTGAGAACTTCCCAGTTTTGTTTTTTTCAGGGAGTTATTTTTAGTACTTTAACTGGGACAAAAAGAACACAGGGGTAAGCTGGAAAGCAGAGGAGAAAGGGAGACTGCACAGGAGAAGTTTCACAGCCTGACCAAGAAATATGAACTAGCACAGAAGCCCAAACCACCCCACACTGCTGAGGGGGGCACTTCCTCAAGGCACACAACGACCACTATTGACGTGTTCCAAAAGTGAAGAGCTTGCTCAACCATTCTTGGAGCATGGCTCAGATCCAGACCCTGACATACGGAAACGGAACCAACCCGTGGGGAGCCAACACGAGGGGCTGTCGTTAAGACAACCAAAAGGGCACTGGGACATGAGGTGCATCAGGTCATTTTCCCTTTTCTTACAGCTTCTATTAGCTCTCTGTGCACATCCTGCAGAGCTCCAGCTGAGGAGATGGAGGAGTTTACAGCAACCACGTAGCTGGAGCGTGATTTTCCTTTTGCCTTCCCAAAGGAAGCATGAGGAGAACCCAGAGTGCAGATGTGGCACTATTCCATTTAATTTACCTATACATTAAACAGTTCACAACTATCAATTGTGTTTTGCTTCACGCTTCATTCACAAATGTAAAAAAAAAAAAAAAGGGGGGGGGCTCACAAATATTAAATTTAGAGGGTTTTTTTAAACATAACAAGGTCTCTGGTAGAATCTCAAATGGCCTTGAATCTGTTAAAAATGCCTTTCCCAGTCTTGTTCTATGTATTCCACTAAGCCATGGGGACCAAGATGCAAGCAGGGTATTTATCTGAATGCTTCTCACACCAAACACGAGGAACCCTTCCCAAGGATGCTTCTCAACAGGGGGTTTTGCCAAGTGCTCATTTACCTCTTCGTAGTAAATGCAATCAGCCAGGAGGATGTAATCGGGGGGAGGCTGAAATTCTGTGACATCTTCACCCCTTAAGAGAATAGAAGGAAAAGAAATAAAGAAAAACAGTGAAATGATAACGCAACACAAACTAGTAAAGGACAGAGAAGGAAGCTGAACTGCTATGTTCTTACATTAAGCCTCCCTTTTATTTTCAAGTGTATTTGGCAGTTTTAACGCCAGAGCAGCAGCCCCGTGAAAACCGAACAGAGACATTAAAGGATCATACAAACCATTTCAGTACCTTGGCTCGGACTGACCCCGTCACCAAATGTTTGTTGTTCTCTATATTAACCACCAACAGCTCCTGCAGCTCCTCAAGGTCGGTGACCGTCACGTCTGCCCTGGAACACATGCCGGGTTACGGCCTCTCCTCACCACAGCCCCCAACGCGGAACATACGCGGTGTTTGTTTGTTTGGCTGGCTTTTTTTTACCAGAATTTAAAAAGATTTGGCGGATAGAGCGGGAGAAGAGGCGGATCACAAGCAGTTGGCCCTCCCCCGGCAACCCGCGCTTCGCCCTCACCCCTCCGCGCCTCACCCCAGCGTGGCCGCCATGATGCCGACGGCACCGGTCCCGGCGCCCAACTCGAGGACGTGGCGACGAGCGAGGGGACAAGCGCCGGTCTCCAGGAATTTAGCCAGGACCAAGGCGGCGTCCCACACCACGCAGCCCACACCGCCTGCCGCCCGCTGCTCCAGCCGCAGCGCCGGCCCATCCCGCCGCTCCAGCTCCCGCACGAACCCCGCCGCCATGGTCCCGGCTCTGAGGCGGAGCGGAGGGGAACGAGGCTGCGGCTCCTCCTCCCGGGGCCGCCCCCGCGCTGCGCGACGCTCCCGCCGCCGCCGTGAGAGGAAATGGCGGCTGTTGCTGGGGTCTTCCCTTCAGCCGTGCTCGCCTAAAGGGTTCGGGGCTGCTCGGCTGCGCTCTGTGGGGCAGCCGCCGTCCCTCCACCCGCACAGGCACCCGCACCCCTTTCCCTTCCCTTCAAGCAAGTTGACTCTCCCAAGGAACAGGCAATAGGACAAGAGGAAAGGGCCTCAAGTTGCACCAGAGGAGGTTTAAGTTGGAGCTGAGGAACAATTTCTTCCCCTCCAGGGTTGTCCAGGGCTGTCCCAGGCTGCCCAGGGCAGGGGTGGAGTCCCCGTGATCCCTGGAGGGGTTTCCAAGCCCCCGTGGAGCTGTGGTGCTGAGGGCCATGGGTCAATGGTGCCCTGGCAGTGCTGGGGAAACGGTTGGACTCCATGAGCTTAAAGGTCTCTTGTAAACAAAACCATTGTATGAATTATATGAAAACATATTCTGGGCTGCCCTTGCTTGACAAAAGATGCACATTTATCTGTTTTTAGTGCTTGCTGGTGGCACAGGAACGAATGTAAGGATGCCACGGGTTGCTTCAGGAGAGGACAGCAGCAGCCATCGCTCCGCTGGGTACTGCAGCTTTGTTTGCCACAAAGTCAGACATCCCTCAGAGGTGAGAAACCTCCATTTGGAGGCCATGAACAGGAGCTTGCCAGGCAGCCAGTCAGACAGACCTTCCTGATTAAGCCAGCAGACTAAAGTAGACATTAAACACCAGCCACGAGGGAAGACAGCCATGAAGAAAACTTTCCATGTGTGAAGTGGCTGAAAATTAACACGTGGTGATTCAAAATCTGCTTTGCAAGTTACTCAGCACAGCCTGAGTAATTCGCACGCAGTCCCACTAAAGCCAGAGGGTTGCTAGAGATCATGGGTGGTGCAGATCCTCATCTGATATTTAAACTTAAAAAGGCTTAAAAAAAGCAGCTGAGTAAGAGTTGATGGGGGAACAGCATTTTTAAGTGCAAAGGCTTTTGATTTGTTTTTCCTTGGACATAAACCTGAAGTTTTGATTACTTTATTTCTTTGCATTTCTCACTAATGCTCGCTCCCTTCCCCAGGGAGGAGTTGCTGCATTTGGTAGGCAATCTGAGCAGTGAATTCAGACTTGTGGTGTGTTTCTGGGAATCAGAGTAAATCTGGGGGGAAAAAAAAAAAAGAAACAAAAGATGGTTGGTTCCCTTTTGTCCATTCTTGCTTTTGACCTGCTGCAGCAATGTCATAGTGCCCAAAGTTATTCCAGCTCCAGAGCAGAAGGAAAAGCTAAAATTTAGTAGCTTAAAACAAGATCCCTTGAAAATGACCAGAAAGATGTTTTTATGTTGTTGAGAGCCTTCACATCCCATCTGTTTAGCTGCACATTTCTGAGGGAACTGCCTTTTCCCACACAAGCCCACTTCCAAACCCGCAATTTCACATTTCCCCCCCCTCGCATTACCCCCCCCCCCCCCCCCCCCCCCCCCCCTTCTTTTTATCTATCCCTCTAATTATGAAGTAACTGAAATGTTAATTTATTGCTATCTTGGCATTCCCTCGAACCACACTGGTGGGAATCCATCTGCCTTCAACCTCTTCCCAGCAGTTACTTGAGGAACGTGCGTTGCCGTCGCTGCCGTACTTTGTGCCGCCGGCATCGCCGCTGCCACCACCAACCAGTTTGTTTTCCTATTTTGCAGCTCCTGTTATGCTTGGAGGACAGTTTAATTGTGTGGTAAGTTACCCATAAGCAAGGCCCCTTTCCTGAATCGTGCTCTGATTTATGTCCTTCAGGTTAACTCCAGAGCTGGCCCAGTAAAGGTAAGAGTCACGTTTCACACGTGGGGAATGTGGCTGAGAAGGTTGTTCAGCTGCTGCCTCCTAGCACAACTATCTCGTGTTTTCACATTATTAGATCTCCCAATGGGGGCAATGCAAGAGGTTCCCCTTCTCCTCTCTCCTCATCCTCCTGGAGCTTTACTGCCTTAGCACTGCTTTTGATCAGTTGTGGGTGGTGACACTTTAAACAAAGCTGTGAAAAACCCAAAGGATCTTTCTCCATATCCACGCTTGTCTAACGGAGAGTGATGACCAAGGCTTGAGGCTTTTGACTACCCCGCTATTTTTCCGAATCAAACCATTCTGGGCCCCACTGAAAGTTATAAATTTCTTTTTCTCTGGCTTCAACTGTGGAATTTGGAACTGCTGCCCAAACCATCAGGTTTAAGAGTTAAAAGAAGGGAGCGCTTCACAGCCTTCCTCCCCCTGGTATTTTTCTAGGCTGTCAACATGAAGCGTAAGTTGGCACCTAAAAAAGGCTGTTCTGAGCACGGCACCCCTGGGCAGCACAATTTCAAGGCCAGCTCTGATAAATGTACACTTCTGGTTCTACGAGTTTAAACGCTCCTCAAAGTCCATCACAAACCAGAAACCTCCCGAAGCTCTTGATGGAGGGAAGTACTTTGATATGTATGGAACCCATCAACGGATCAGCTCAGCTTAAAATGATCTAGGTAAGGGCTTTGCTGAGTTAGGACCAAAATATAAAGCTATGATCTATTTTAATAAGGGGTGTTGAAAATGCTTCTTGTCTGGGCACTTGTAGAGGAAGGTATAAAGCTGACAGTTACATATTCTAAAATTTGGGAGAGGATTTCCCCCCCCCCCCATTCAACAACACAAAAGGTAAAAGTCTGCAAAAATATTATTCCTCTTTTAGCAATAGCTGCTGGTGAGGACTTCAAAAGAGTTGATACAAGGAACTAAATAATAACAAAAAATGTGCTTGGTCAGCTTATTCAACAGATACTGGGATGGTGAAAGCTGACAGCTGCCTTTTCTATGTCAAGAGCATTAGGGGAGTACTTCCCTGAGCTGAATTTCATCACCAGATACCAACAGAAGAGCTCTTCCCAAACCTATAGAAATGATATGACCTGGGGGTTGGCTGTAGAGGGAAACCCATAAGCAAGGTACCATCCTTTGGGACTTCTTGAATGGCAAGCTCCATACTGGGGGATGTGTGGCTGGAAAGCTTCAAGTTGGAAAAGGACCTGGGGGTATCGATCGATAGTCGACTAAATATGAGTCAGCAGTGCAGGCAGGTGGCCAAGAAGGCCAGTGGCATCCTGGCTTGTATTAGAAACACTGTGGCCATGGGAACAGGGAGGTGATGGTCCCCCTGGACTCGGCACTGGTGAGGCCACACCTTGAATGTTGTGTTCAGGTCTGGCCACTCACTATCAGAAGGACATAGAAGTGCTGGAGCGTGGCCAGAGAAGGGCAACAAGGCTGGTGAAGAGCCTGGAGCACGAGTCCGGTGAGGAGCAGCTGAGGGAGCTGGGGTGGGTTAGTCTGGAGGAGGCTGAGGGGAGACCTTATTGCTCTCTGCAACTCCCTGAAAGGAGGCTGGAGTAAGGAAGGGGATGTGTGACAGGACCAGAGGGACTGGCTGCAAGCTGCACCAGGGGAGGTTTAGGTTGGATGTTAGGAAACATTTCTCTACTGAAAAGGTTCTCAAACACTGGAATGCTCAGGGACAGGGTTTAGTGGTGAGGTTGCAGTGTTGGGTCAAAGGTTGGACTAGATGATCCTGAAGGCCTCTTCCAACCCAAGACATTCTGTGATTCCATGATTCTTTTTGCAGAATGAGGCAGCTCTCCTTTATAAAGTGTGTTCTGCTCCATGAATGGCCCTCAGAGTGACACGCCAGGTGAATTCTACCCTTCTTCATCCTCAGGAAAGGAGCATGGAGGGAACAGGCAGTGGGAGAAGAATGTCCAAGACGCAGATGGCAAAGATCCATCTTCCCAGGTGAAGAAAATTACCACCTTTCCTCGGGCCTATCTCCTTTCTTTTCCCAGAGGGAATGTCCCAGACAGTGGGACCGATGGCAGGCAGGCTGATGAACAGCCAGACTGTCACATGGAAGCCTGAGCTGCTGCAAATCCCACCACAGTGCTCTTCCTCCAAGCCAGGAGTCAGAGAAAAATGGGAACCACTTCTCCATCTAGAGGGGCCGAGGCAGCTGAGGGGTTAAGAGGTGGAGGGAAAGGTTCAGCTCCCAGGGAGCTGCCATGTATTTGGGCTCCTTGAAGCCTCCTTGAAGCTCTGCTCACTGCACAGGGTGTGCCCAGCTGTAGACCAAAGGACAACCAAAGCTGAGAACGACAGCAGGAAAAAAATCAAGGGCAAAAATTGTATGGCCAAAGACTTATTAGAAGTGCCTGGCCATGGCAGGGGGGTTGGAACTAGACGGTCTTGAAGGTCCCTTCCACCCCAACCCATTCTGTGATTCGATGAAATCCAATTCCCAACCTTATCCCTACAAGGAACAACGCACTGCTCAAGCTCTTAAAAATTAAGACTGGGGTGATTTATTAATCTTGTTAAGAACTCTGATACAAAGCACAGTAAAAGGCCACAGACCAGTAAATAAAACGTGGCTTCTGACCACTTTATAAATGCTGCTACAAGTACTACCAGTAAAAGAGACTCACTCTCGCACCAGTTCAAACAAGTAATTCAACTGGCAAAGAAAAGTTCCATTCACTTATCAGTTTAAAAAGTTTAATAAAGCTTTATGTCTTTGCTGGTTTAAATGCTACCAAATTTCCAAAAAAACCCCCAGATTCACAATGAAGTGAAGTGAGATCTAAAGAAGGTTATTAGGTTTGGAAGGCAGGACTGTTCCTCAGCCAGAGGAAACGCTTCTGACCGTTGCAAGAGTAGCAGACTGTATTATAGGCCTCGAGTCACTTAAATTTATACAGGTTATTAGCAATATCTGTAAATATACAGTATAAACAATTGTACATACACGGCGTAGAGCTTTGTTCTTCTCCTCCACAGGAGACAACTCCTTTAGCTTAAGACACCTTCGCCTACCAAAACAAAAAGGCACATCTGAACGAGACGCGTGTTAAGTACTGAGGATCCATCCATCCATCCCACCTTCCGAGTCCTCCTCAGCCATCCTTCCTCAACGTGAAGTCCAACTGAATAATTTGGTATTTAAATTTCAACCTGGGTGGTGGTGGTGGTTTTTTTTTTGTTGTTTTTGTTTGTTTCATTTTCTTTTTGTTTTTTTCCATGGCTTCAGCAGACGGTGTGGCGAATGGCAGCTGTCCATCACGCGCCCCCGAGCTTACGTGGAGTTAGAAGGCAAGTGGCCAGAGGTTTAAAAAAAAAATAAAAATCTTAAGCCTGTTGTTACGTAATCAGCCCACCATTTGCTTTTTTTTGTTGTTCTTTTAAGAATAAAAAGGCCACGAGTGCTCCAATTTGACAAAAATTCCACAGACGCACCTTTTTTTTTTGGCTCAGTGCAATTCAGTGATGTCAGTTTCAATTCATTTAGTGTCGTTTACAGTGCAAAGTAAGAGAGATATATATAGGGATTATTTTTTTGTATACTGGCATAACTGTCGGCACTGAGGGTGTGAAACAAGGCAATGCTGCTGATCACCTTAGGGTAATGCTGTCCAACAGAGTGTCTGATTTTTTTTTTCCCCAATTTAAACTGGTTTTTTGTTGGTTTGGGGTTTTTTTTTTTGTTTTTTTTTGTGGTTTTTTTTTTTTTTTTTTTTTTTTTGATCAGCAGCACTTTAAGAGCATCATTTGTGAAAGTACTAAAATACACTGCCTTTTTTGAATAAATAACAACAACAACAACAAAAAAAGGAACTTTACAAATACTATTCCAGTGTCAATGACTACTATGGCTACGGTCATTGAGGAGTTTCTGCATTTTCTAGCAAAGACAGTCTGTGCAAAGGAGGGTGGGAGAGCTCCCTTTTGTAAGTCTTTGGTGGCAGTTTAGGTAACTGGGGACTCGAATTGTGCCGGGGAGGGACTGGGGGTGCTGGCGGGTGAGCCAGGTTGTTGTGACTGGTGCTGATCACGCAGCAGCGATGCAGACCCCTGGAAGAGGGGGTGCTGGGAGGAGTGCTGGGAGAGCTGGGGCCTGTGCTTGCCTCCCTGAACCAGTCGGGATCTCCGTGCAAGCGTCCCACCGGCGGCGGCTGGAGGTTCGGAGGGCAGTTCATAAAGTGTTCGGGCGGTCGGAGCGGTACCGGTGGGGGAGTATCAGGAATAGGGTCCCGGGGGAGTGGAGGAGGAGGGCTGTGCAGAGGCTGCTCAATGGGGTTGGTGTAAGCAGGAGCACGAGGCTGTATCTTTGGAGGTGGCGGCTGCCGAGGTGGGATTGCTGGAGGGTCATCATCCGACTTTGAGCTTCCCTACAAAACCACAGAGAAGACGACATAGTAAGAAATGTAGATGTTAAGATAAAGAGCCTATCTTCTGACAGATGCAGGATTCTCTTGACATCTGCTACTGGTGCTGTCAGAAACATGATACTGGCACCAGCTGTACCTTTGATCATAGAATGGTTTGGGTGGGAAGGGACCTTTCAAGATCATCCAGTGCAACCCCCCTGCACTGAGCAGGGACAGCTGCAACCAGAGCAGGGTGCTCAGAGCCCCGGGCAACCTCCCCTGCAATGGTGCCAGGGATGGGGCAGCCACCACCTCTCTGGGCAGCCTGGGCCAGGCTCTCCCCACCCTCAGCACCAACAATTTCTCCTTCTCTCCAGGCTGAATCTCCCTCTTTTAGTTTCAAACCATCCCTCCTTGTCCTGTCCCAACAGGCCCTGCTAAAAATATTGTCCCCATCATGTACCAGCTCCTCTCCATACACTGCTCCCTAGAAGCACACACACACACACCATGCCGCCAATCTGGACTTATTGACTTCTGGAGAAAGCCTCTGCTACTCCTTTCCTCCAGCTGTGCCTTCCTTTCCCACTACAAATAACTCTACTTTTGCCAGCAGCTTTTAGCTGTTTTTCCTGTTTGCTCTCCCTGCTGCCATCCCCACGGGTCTCCCCTGCTCCCACCCCTGTGGGATGCCAGCAGGCAGGACCAGGCAGGAGAGGCTGGGGCTGGGTGGCCGTCTGCCAGCCGCCAGCTCAGGGAAGCTCCTGCCTGCACTGCGCAGTGCAATTATAATTCCACTCAGGTCCTTAGATAAGCCGGCGCGTTGGCACAGACGCGCTCCACAACTGTCGCGGCGGCAGCGCTGGGGCACGGGCACCATCCCCTCAGTGTCTGGCCGAGGAGAACGTCATCATCATCATGTGGGGAACCCCACCGTGGGGTGCCCTGAGAGATGGGGGATGCTCCCCATCCTTGGCAGCTCTCTAACCCCTGCAGAGACCTCCCTGAGCCGTGGCACCTCAGGCAGCCCCAGCCCCACCAGCCCTTTCACAGTGTTTCTTTAATCCCAGGCCCTTTCCTCCATTTTTGACTGGATGCCATCGCCATGCAAGTATTTGCCCCAAGTGATCCCGTAGTTAAAAGAGAGCCTTAAATCATCTGGAGCTGTGCCCAACCCCAGAGCATCCTCTGCAGACTCACTGTCCATCCATGTTGGGGCTCTCCAGGCCCTGGGGTGCAGTGGGTGGGGAACCCAGCAGGCAAAGCCTCACCCTGGGGTGCAGTGGGTGGGGAACCCAGCAGGCAAAGCCTCTCCCAGAGTCTGTGTCAGGGCTTTAACGTGGTCTCACCGCAGGAAGGGTTTTACTACACTATGCCGCGTGGTACTGCCCAATGGAGCCTCCCCGACACGCCGTACGCCTGTTGTTCCACCTTGTGCTGTAATTAAGCAGAAGAAAAGGCCTAGGTGACAGGATTTTATTTTTATATTTACTTCTGATATCCAGTGATGAATTAAAATAGTACTCTTAGGGAAACATGGAACATATGCATATGAAAAATGAATACAAAATAAGTTCGTCATTATCAGTGTTATTACAATGAATTCTTAATTAGCTCATCACAACAGCACATTTGCAGTAAAATGTTCTCGCTGATTAGAAAGTGCTAAATCTCCATTAAGTGATACAAATGACAAATGAACACCTACGGACACACACATGACAGCCACACCAACAAACAATGATGGAACTGTCTCTCATTTACAAAAAGGAACTCTTTCTTTGAAAAACCCTTTCTTCTCTGTCATTTTTAGCAGTTACTGATGCCATCACACCACTAGCCAAAACCTGGAGAAGTTTTGGCAGAAGACAGAGCACCGTTAACTTTACTTTCGGTGAGCAACCCTTGGGTTCGGTGTGAGGAGAGCAACAGAGCTGGTTTATAGATCACAGGTCCTGACTATAAGGGTAGGAACCATATGGCAGAATTAGTACTGGGGAACAGCTGCTGAAAATGAAGATATTTACAAAAATTCAGCTCTGCATTGTCAGCAGTGGTGTGAGTGGAGGACAGCCCACCCAGCTGGCTCTCCGAGGTTAGTCTGTGTAATGACAGACCTCTCAGGACCTTAAATAAGCAGCACCCAAGGCTGTAGAAACCAGCTGTAGAGTCATCTCTGCTCCACTGGATCCCAAAGCTGGGAAAATAATAGTTGAAAAAGCCCCAAAACACAGATAAGTTATCCAAATTAATTTCAAAAGAAAAAAAAAATAAATGGTGCAAGGACCCCAAAAGGTGCAAATGCCCCCAAAAGAAAGGAAAACCCCTCCCTTTTCTGTGAAGACAGACTTTGCTGTGTGAAGACAGACATTTCTGATCACAGAGAGGTCCCAGTTGCACAGCACGATGGCGCCTGGGGCTGTGCAGGGACGGAGCAGCACCGTGTGCTTGGATGCCAGAGCTCTCCAGGGCTGACAGGGAATGTCAAACATGGGTATTTTCCAAAAACCTTCAGAGCTAAACCCTAATTATCAAAAAAACATTGTTTCTTTGTTGGGAAATGTTTACAGCATCATAGACTGCTGATGAAAGATTTATTTCCAGGCTGCTCTCCTAGTGGGAGCCTCGTGCTCCTCGCTGCCAGCCGTGAGCTTGCGCAGCTCTCTGGAGGGATCAGCTACACCAGAACCCACCTGCCACCCACAAGGTCGGCCAAGAAATACAGCTAAGAGCTATGTTATGATGATCATGACAATGTTAGTTTTCACCAAAAGTCTCACTAAGAAACACCAGTGACAAGACCACTGGGGAGAGCTGTCATTTTTTCCACAATAGAATGGCACATGTGAATTAAGGAATGAATCTCTGCAGGAACTTCTTTACCTCGAGGGTGATGGAGCACTGGAACAGGCTGCCCAGAGAAGTGGTGGAGTCTCCATCTCTGGAGCCATTCCAAACCTGCCTGAACCCATTCCCGTGTGACCTTCTCTAGCTGAACTTGCTTTGGCAGAGACATTGGACTGGATGATCTCCAGATGTCCCTTCCAACCCCTATCTCTCTGTGATTCTGTGACTTTAGTTCTCAACAGGTACCAATAATCTGAAATGTCTCTCAGACAGACCTTAAGAGACTCACCCTTAGGGAGAGAAAAAATCAGACAGCCCATTAGCCACGTAGCCATAAATAATTGAACATGCTCCCCCCTGTTGCCCCTCCCCCGTGCTTGACTGACCCAGCAAGGAAGGAGAAAAAGGCGCTTTACTAATTCTCAGGACCTGTATTTTTGTAAATGGTGTGTTTGTGTAGCTTAGGCTGAGCTTTGGCAGCTGACCTCATTGTGGAGGTCCCAGCTGGAGTAGCTGCTGACCTGAGCAGGCGAGGGGCTGGGCTGGGCATACCCTTGGACCCCAGGACAAACTTTGCTGGGTGACTGTGTAGAGCACTGTAGGTAGCCCCGCCTGGTAGCTGGAGATGGTGCCAGTGTGTCCTCATCTTTATCTTGAAGTGAAGCATGATGTCTTCCTATAGACACCCTCTTGCTCTTGGTGGAAATGGTGAATGGAGTTGTTTGCATCTAAGAAAATCCTTATGCTGCAGGCAAGCGAGGATGGGATCTGCCCCGTGTCCCGTGCCCTCTGGCCGATGCTGCACCGCATGGTGTCCTCTGCACCCGGAGCGTTCTGAGATTACTGCTCATCCCCTTCTTCCTTCTCCTGCCCTCTCCCTCCAATAGAAGGAATTCTAATCAGACACCTTGCAGGGTTGAACACCTTTCTCACCTGGACACGGCAGCTTCTCACCGATGTCTCAGGAGAGGGCTGCTCACCACCCTGAGCCCTGGGCAGGGAAGCCGAGGAGCCGGGGCTTGCTGGCATGTTCCTGGTCAGCTCCGTGCTCATCTCTGAGCCGGCAGCCTTCAGCAGCGGGAAAGGCTCTCCCTTTGGGCGTCTGGCTGTCAGGGAAGGAAAGGAAGGATAACATCATATAATTTCTCATTGCCAAATATTTCCATTTATATATTCACTCAGAGAAGAGTGAGACGGGAGCAGCGGATATGGGCTATCAAAGGGAGTTGTTGCTCACTGGCTGCCTGACCCGCAGCGAAGCTTTATCTCTCTCAGCCTAATCTGACGTTTCTAGATGTGCAAATAATACATCCATCTCTGGCCCAGCACTCACAGGTTTGACTTTCACGGGCAGTCAGCTCCTGCTGCTCTCCATTTTTTCCCTACATTTTCTCACATATGTAAGAACAGATCCACGAGGGCATTTACTGATGACTGACTCTGTAATTTAGCCTGTTTTCTCCTTGGGGAAAAAAAAAAACAAAACAAATACTTTACAGATTAACAATCAAGTTAACAGCTTCTGTTGTGTTTATAAAAGTACATTACCCTTGTGGCAAACTTCAGTCCTATAGCTCTGTGGCTTCATAAGGCTGCGATAATACCCATATGCTGACAGAAATGCAGGGCAGACTTTGATGCGAACTCATATAGATTTTCCTGAAATTAAATTTCTTGTTCGTCAAAGGGAAAAAAAAGCTTATTTCTCTCTGTGCTAAATCAGAATCAAAGATCTCTGTTTCTCTAGGTCTAGTTGATGGAGCAAGCCCTCATTTTTTCAGCCTGTTGTTTTGTAGTAGTTTGCATTTTGGGAGCACTAGTGTCAAACCAGCACTGGGAAAAACAGTATTTGCTGGAGTGGGCTGGGGGGTGGGAGGTGCTGGGGAAGATGAAATGCAGGAGCTCCCTGGGGTTTGCTCTGGGGGTGTGTGGGTAGACCCCAGGGCAGCAGAGAGGCAGAATGGATGGGAAGTCAGAGCTCTGCTGTGGGCAGCCTGAAGGGGCATAGAGAAGGAGGGTTCTAGGCAGTGAGTCCTGTAGAGAAATGCCTCTGAAAGGGCTTGTCCTGACCAAACTGGCAACATTAAACCATTCAGACATGTCCATGCAATGGAGTCCGCTTATTCATCCCTGTTCTGTAGCAAAAAAAGAGGACCAGGGAGGCACCTGAAGGTGCACGGGCAGTTTTTCTGCCTTCCACCAGCATCAAATGGAAGCGTGACCTGGCTGACCCCCAGGGAAAAGAACACTCACCACAACCTGGCGTTTCATTGCACCCTAAATACTGCCGTGGTGAGGTAGGGGAGGAGATCCTCATGCTCAGGACCTCCCACTCCCCGAAGCCCTTCGCTGCACCCTCCTGCGTGCCCAGGGAGCAGCACCCCGGGGTGCAGCACCCTGCCCCCCTACACATGGAACAAGCTCTTCCACCCAGCTGAAAGAAGTCCCCGTCCCCAGGGGAGTGTCTTCACACAGCCATTCTCCAAATCCACCCCCTCGAAGGACAGATATCCTGAACTATCAGTACATCGAAGCCCTCCCTTTCACATGCAGGGCTTCTGTGCTCTTGGGCAAGCCTGGGTGCTGCAGCTTCCAGTCGTACTGTACACCCCGCTTCCTTCAGCATGATGTATCCTAGAGTGCTTTTTGGAAGCTAAAGGATCCGATGGAAAGACTTTTTTAAGGCATTTCTAAAGCTTCATTTTCCATTTCCGTAGAGCTGACACATCTCCAGAAGGCTGTGTCGTGATGACTTGGTGTCTTTGCACGTCCCGACAGACACAGTGCTCTGTCATTCTCCAGAAATCCCAGAAACATCGTTTACCTCTAGCTCCCAAACCTGCTGCTCCCACAGTTACCCCTGCCACTTGCGCTGCTTCCAGGCTGTATGCATCCTAAACCCTCCTGAACCATTCCTCAGCTTCTAATCTGCCCTTGTTTACAAAGTGGTCCTTTCCTATGTGATGTAGACAAGGTCTGGGCTTGGCATGAGCCCTGAGGACAAAACAAGACTTGTGTTCCCTGGCCCATGCAAATACTGTGAGAGCTGTGAAGAGAATGAAAGGCCAAGTCAATAGGACTGTAGACAAAATACTTTTACAAGACAAATTGATGTCTTGGTGAAGATACATGTGCAGGTACCCGCTCACACACGCCCGAAGGCACACACGAGCCATCCCCAGTGTGCCAGTTTGAGGAACTCTTTCCTTGTCTTCCCCTGTCCCCAGGCAGTGCCAGGCTGCCCGTGTCCCTGTCACCCCTTTTCAGGTGAGCTGGGTGCTGCCTGTTTGTCCCCAGCATGATCTCTACCCATCCCTCCCTCCCAGCCCATGTCCTGAGAGCAGCCTGGGGCAAGGAGCTGCCCTACAGGAGACTGCAGCCAGCCCTGCTCAGCAGCTTGGCCCCCGGGCACTGATTTTCCTTTTCTTTCCACCTTTTCTCAGCACGGATTTCCTCTCTTTCTTGCCCAGACTGTGGATGCAAATGGGATACACAGCTGGTGATTGGCACCCTTCCTAAAGGCAGGGGCTGCGGAAGGGAGGCGGTTAGAGACCCCTGAATAGCAATTACTGGTAATACCTATCTGCTCGGTCCTTCATCCCGCTTGGTTTCCCCTCTCCATCCCTCTGAGGAACAAATGGCAGAGGCTCTGCACGTCTGTATCCCCAGGGCCAGGCCCTGGCACTTCTGACCAGCTGGCTCCAGACTTGAGCCCGGCCCACAGCGGCAGCCGCTGCCCGACGCGAGCCCACCAGTGATGCAGGAGGAGCAATGTCTGACCCCACTTCAGGCTTTTTCTGGGATGATCAGTTATTGCTGGGTCCTTTCTGATTCTCCCCTCTTCACAATGATGATCCTCAGGTAAAAGAAAGAGCCATCGCAGACACGGCAGAAACGACCCCAGCTTCTCTGGCTGCTAAGAGAGCAATCACCTCGCTGAGGACCATTGAAGTCCATACAGCTGAGGGTTCCTCCTGCCCACACCACTTCTGCTCAGCCTCCCCTCCTCCGTGTGGAAGGCAGCGATGCCACCCCCAGGGTCCTGCACACTATCTTTAGGAAAACATCTTTTGAAATTAAAAAAGAAAACCCAAACTCCCTCTAGCTCTTACAGTCTGCCATAGTGGTGCATTTACACGATTCCACCAACCAACCTAAAGCTGCAAGTGCAGATTTTCTTCTCACTTGGTGGGATTTCCGCCATATGCACAGCAGTGTGTGTTGTTTGGAAGTCAGGCTCAGCTTTCCTCGACCTAGAGGAGAAGGATTTGCTGAACAAAAGCATCACTCAAGAGGAAGGTGTGAAAGTAAATAGGGAAACTAGTTGTAGATACCTGGGTTGGTTTTTTGTTTGTGGTTTTCTTTTTTTAAATTCCATTTCTAGGATATAAAGAGGTAAGAAATAAGAGTAAAAGTGACTGAATGAAGGTATGAAGGTAATTCAAGACCTTACCCTTTCTTAGGAAATGCACCACAGTAATAATAAACATGTTGTAAAACACCTGACAGCTCCGTCAGGGTATAAATATGCGGCTGTCAGTAATGCTCTCTGTGTTATGTCAAGATAACATGGTAAATAACTTACATTAGTATAGTGTTTATGCAGTTGCTGAAACTGTTCAAAGATACGTTAAATGAAAGTAAAAGTACTAAAGGAAGAGAAGTCATTCCAGATTAGAGTGCATCATGATACAGAGAAACAAGTTTCAGTAATAATGAAACGAGAGGAGAGGCGCGTGCATGTGTGAGAGGCACGGAGCTGGTGGCAGAAAGCCCCAGTACCCTCCTCTTGTCTCACCCTTAGGGATTTTGGGAAGAGGGGGATGTTGGCTTCCTGCCCGCAGGCTGGGGCGGTGGGAGCTGGGGCACGCACGGGGTTCCCACTGCGGAAAGGTGACTGCCACTTCATGACCAAGGTGGGGTGATCCCTGCTTCCTGCAGACGGCCGGTGCCCAGCTGTGCCACCGCTGGCTCTCCCTGTCATGCTGGAGCAGATGGGGAGGTCTTGGCTGTGCCA
Source organism: Megaceryle torquata (assembly GCA_024611175.1). Taxonomy (NCBI): domain Eukaryota; kingdom Metazoa; phylum Chordata; class Aves; order Coraciiformes; family Cerylidae; genus Megaceryle; species Megaceryle torquata. The sequence goes on from JANIJG010003373.1 coordinate 47,936, forward strand.
GCACATGGACCATATTCACCAGCAGCCAGAGGTTACTCCTGCTGGGGAACAGAGATTATTAAACCTCAGTCGGTATTCACTGCGGCCCCTTCCTTTCATCAACTCTCTTCTCCAATATTGTATTTCTTATTCTTTTGGGAACACAGTGCACTGTTTAATAAGAACAGCAGGTTGCTTCAATACACCTGAGTATTGATGATTGACTCTCACACTTTTAATAAAGCAGCTTCGAGACAGGCCCTGCGTATCCAGAGCACACCTAAAGGGTTCCCCAGAGAGGAAACCTGAGTCTGAAGATTTTCCTGCTGGATGCTGAGAGACTCCTTCCAGACCAGCTGGGAGAAAACCCAGCTGCCTGTCCCAAAAATAGGTGGTTTCACCCGAGACTCAGCTCATTTGCTGACCAAGAGCTAAGCCAGAGAAAAAGCAGAGTGTGCAGTAATAACTGACACACTCACTGCAAGCTGAGACCCACAGGGCTGTAGATGGATCTGAAAGATAGCTTGGTGTGGACCATATTCATTGTGTTGTGTTTGAACTTGACTCTTCTGGAGAAAGCAGAGAGGAACTGGCCTCAAATTATGTCAGGAGAGGTTTACATTAGATATTAGGAAGAAATTCTTTACTGAGAGAGTGGTTGGGCACTGGAACAGGCTGCCCGCGGACGTGGTGGAGTCACCATCCCTGGAGGTGTTCAAAAAATGAGTAGACATAGCACTTGAGACTATGGTCTAATGGATAGAGAGATGTTAGCATGAAGGTTGGACTTGATGATCCTAGATGTCCTTTGCAACCATAATGATTCTATGATACTGAGCAGATTTCCTCTGGGGCTTTGTTCCCAAGATGAGTTTGGCTTAGGCATGTGACACCTTAGCAAGCCCACTTTAACAGGAGAAGTCAATAATTCTTGCCCATGCTCCTCTTTGCTGACTTTTGGGTTGGTTGCAGTTGAGTTAATCCTGACACAGAGGAGACAAGGCACAGAGCAAGGATCCACCAACATCTCCCAGGGACACTTCTCCTGAGGAGCTGCCCCAGGAGCAGCTGTACACACAGACCTTTCTTAGTATTAAACCCCTCCCTGGATGTCAGGCCAGCAGCATCTCTTGAATGTTGTTCCAACAGCAGGTGGTGATGAGCCCCCACAACTCCGGCAAAGCTTTGAATGCTCCCTGCAGCTCCAGATCACTGTCTTGTCCTTTGAAGAAAAACATTGCCCTGTTGCTCTTCTCCTGTCTGGTCTTGGATATATCTGTTGATGGTGTGTGTTTCCCACTGCTTCAGAAGTGACTGTTTTAATATGGATTTTCAAGATTCTTCTCCAAAAAGACAAGATTTCTGCTGACTCGTGCAATTCTGCATTCATGTATTTACAGGAATTTCACAACTGAGGCAGGCGTCAGGGCTGCAGACTAGAAAGAAACAGGGGAAAAGGATGACCTGTGGGCCAGGGTCTGGGTTATCCCATCGAGTACATAGAAGCAATCTTCATGTTGGCTTCTGGGAGCTACACGTACTGGTGACTGAGGGGATGAGCGATCTGCAGGCAAAGCATGAAGAAAACAAGGATGGATGTTTCAAGAACAACACAGAGTGGAAACATCCTGAAGGATTAGGGGGAAAAATTGTTTTATCTTTTCTGACATTAACAGCACAAACATACAGACATCCACCACATCCGTTAGTTAGCTGGAATTTATTTCTCATCCTTGTTTTTCCACACGTTTTTGGGTTTCTTCCCACCTTAAATACCTGGCAAAATTTTCCTTGAGTTCAGCAATAAATGAGACTCTTTATTAATTACACACCTCTGATGCCTCCTCAGAGAAACAAAACATTATCACGATACCATGTTGTGTGGAGCAGCCAGGAACTCTGAGAATCATTCACTCCATCTCTTCATCTGCCAAAATGCCCCCAGTTATCAATACCAGGGTATGTAAATCACCCCAAACAGGTAGATTCTTACTCTCCATACTGTAATATTTTAAACCTCCATTCTATGCACTGTTTCTAGCGATGCAGAAAGAACAAGGTTACAGCAAACCTAAGATCTCGTTGTCTGTAGAAAGAATCATACCATTTGCAAGGCATTAGAATGTTTGGGGTTTTTTTACAATGCTGTTGGTAAATATCGACTTTGTAGTCAGGGCATTTAAAAATCTGACAGCCTCAAAGTGCTGTTTATCACAGAGGAAATGGAGCTGTTCAGTGTGAGATACACTGCCTGTTACACAGCCATTTTTGTATGTTTTCTTCTGTTTGTCCTTAAACAGACAAAAAAATTGGTCACAGTCCCATTAAAGGCTTAAATTTGCTCACGGGAGAAACTGTCTGGAAGGCAACAGCCCTGGAGCAACCTCTGTCAGGACAGGAAAGTCTGAAGGGGACTACGCTTCAGAATTGTTCCAGGGAGCTCTGAAGAAACCCACTGACCCTTGAGGTGCTGATGCCTGTCTCGATCCCCATTCAGTCCTGGATCTTTGCCTTCCTGTTCAGCTCTTTATAAATAAACCCAGGGAAAGAAAAAAAAAAAAAAGAAAAAAAAAAAAGGGTCAAAACTTGGTTACTTTGGTAGCCTTTACATCTTGCTCCCCCCTGCCTGGTCAGGCTTCACCTGGAACTGGTCAGTTTTCATCTGCTCTCTCTTCAGTGCAGCCCTCCATGCTTGTGGTTAAGCTGTGCAAAATCCCGTGTGGCTGATGCTGGAGTAGCCTTGGACTTGATGTCCTGTTCGGAAGAGTCGAGCTGACCAGGTGAAGGAGCCCAGGCTGGACCAAGCAGGAAAAGCAGGACACAGCAAGTGAGAAAATGGGGGAGCTGGTAGGGCAGAATAAAACTGCATTTGGGAAACACAGAACAAAGGAATCAACAGATGTTACTGAAAAACATCTACGTCCAAATAAGTTATGAGGCATAAAAAGGAATTATTCAGTATTCCACAAGAGCATTTTACAGCGATGGAAGCACAGTTCTATCATAACAATTCTTCTATATAACAATGTAGAAACAGCAGAAGTATTTTCTACATTACTGCTGTTTTGAGGTGTATGCAGAGGAGATGTAATCACAGGTTAGAGAGGGGAAAAAAAGACATTTCTTCTGTCACCAGTGTCTGGGAGAGAGATGTAGCTTCACACAGCTATAAACTGGTGAAAAAAAGTTTGTACCTGAGCACCAGAACTGCTCAAAGTGTTCCCTGACCTGTTGCTGGCTTGAACAAACTGACACTTTGAGAGTCCTGAGGAGAAAAAAAAACCCCATCCTGAACATCAAAACAAAGCAGAGAGCACCGTGTCCATGCTGCGGCAAGCACTGGGCTAGGAAAAGGTGGATCAGCAAGAGCATTTTGCTCTGAGGTGGGAACAAGGCTGGGACAAATCTGGTTTCAGCAGTGGAAACATCAGCTGCAGATCCACCCAAACCAACAGCAATCCCTGTAGCTGAACATACCCAGCTGGGTATCTGCCCTCAGGACAAACTTGTGCCAGGTGCAGCAAGCCCTCCTGAAGCAGATAAACTTCTGCATGGGGATGACGTGGTGCAAGTGTCCTGGGTGGCACACGCACCAACACCCCTGCCATGAAGATTCACATCGCCTGGGAGAGCAATCCTGTGCTCCCTGACACGCTGCATGCCTGCTTCCCCATCACGTTTGGAGGCCACCATGGCAGCTGGCACACCTCTGTGGTCTTCCTGCAGCAGGGCACTGGGTAACTGTTTCCATGTGTCCTGAAGTGCCACATCTAAATGTTTTTTGAACCCCTCCAGGGATGGTGACTCCACCTCCTCCCTGGGAAGCCTGTTCCAATGCTTCACTACCATTTCAGTATAGAAATGTTTCCTAAGGTCCAACCTAAACCTCCCTTGGTGCAGTTTAAGCCCATTACATCTCACCCTATCACCAGTTACTTGAGAGAAGAGACCACCCCCCACCTCACTACAACCTCCTTTCAGGTAGCTGTAGAGTGTCCCCATGGTATTGTCAATTATCTAAGGATATTGTTAATGATGTTTTCAAGAAGCCAGCCTTGAACACATGCCTTCTGCTGTTCTTCTAGGAGATTCTACAGGTAAAAGAGTGTTGGACAAGCAAATCAAGTGAGGACTCATGATAGCACTAATAAATATCCTTTACAGGCTCTGCCACCAGCAGTGAAGTGTCAGCTCAGCTGTGCTGTAGGTGGCTGTGCTGGGAAGCAGGCCTTCTCCCAAAGCTCTGGGGTTGCAGACCCCTTATGAAGGAGAAGGGCAGATCCAATTATCAAGATAAACCAGGACGTGGACAACATTTCGCCCTTGTTCCTGCCAGAGATCAATGTTCTGGGCAACCTTTGCTACTTCTGACCCACTCTGCAAGTGCCATGGAGTCTGGGGCTGGCCGCTGGAGGTGTCCAGTCGTGGCAGATGCCAGCCTCCATCCACAGCAGGCAGGACATAGGGTCACAGGACAGAGTCATATCCTGCAAGGAACGTTGCAAACACATTCCGTGCTGCTGGTAGCTCACCACCAACCAGGTCCTTGTGGGATGCTGGGAAAGCAGGATGGCCTCATCCAGGCTTCCCAATCACCCTCCGGAGCTCATCTGCAGGTGAGGGTTTCCTACATCATTACAGCCTATGTAGGTCTTTGGCCATCTTGCCTTCTCCTGGTGCAAGGAAAGTCAGTTGGGAGATGGAGATGGGAATGCTTGTTAACCAGAAGTCACTCTGTCAGTCGTGATCTTCTGCTGACAGCTTTGTGCCTCAAAAGCAATTTTAGCTTCAATCAGAAGGAATAGAATAACAAGTTTAACATTTGGAAAACTCATTACTGGAAACTTTATTAAACTTAAGGCTAACAAGCCTGAATTACTGCTTGAAAGAGTAATTTTTTTGTTGTTAAAAAATGCAGATATAAAAAGATTTATAGTATCTAAACCAATTATGACAGTGAAATGCAGCATTAGGTATTCCACACTCTTTTTTTCCCCCCCATTTTTCTTCTCTTTCAAATATCAGGCATCTAACCAAGTGCAATGTCATTACTGCAGAACATTCTGCAGAGGCTGCCATGGGGATGGAATTAAGCAGGCTCTGGGAGGCTTCCTCCCCCAGATGACACTAACTGCCTGCTTTGCCTATACCCCAAAAGTACAACAGAAAAAACCCTTCAGTTTCTGACGACTTCCACTTTGAGGTGGAGTCAGCAAATAAAAATATAGCTGGCATCATCCTGCATCTGCACCGATGGATTGGACGGCCAGTGGGTCAGCTCCCCAGCAGCGAACAGAGCAGCTCTCTCCCATTTATTGATCAGCCTGGGAACAGAGCCCTCCCCACCACCACCCTGCACCCAACTCCCATGTGCCAGGAGCACTGTGCTCTGCACTGGGCCCTGAGGAGCTCTTGACGTTCTCCACAATACAGGAAACATGGACATGTGTTTATGAACCTGCCTTTCCTTTTGGGCTGCTGGAGAGTGCAAGCACAGAGTAAGGGTCACTCACATCTGCAAGGCACATGTCAGTCACATAGCTTTTGTTTGCTGCACCCCCCCATACAGAAACACTATAGCTGCAAAAATTCAATCTACATTCCAGAAGCCAAGGCTCTTGTGCCTGGTTCACCCAGAAATGTGCTTAAATATTGATGTGCTAATGGTGTGTTCTTCAGAGGGCCCTGTTTTGCCAGAGACTGATTTTAAAGGGCTCACTCTAGAAGTCATTGGGGGAGTTGAAATTGCAGTGCTTGAAGGCTCTGACAGCGGCTGTATTTTGGTGGCAGCACGGACTGCATGCTGAAAGGCTCCACGGGGGACCTCACAGTGCTCTCCATGGCGCATACTGGTCTCTGCTGTTTTGCGCTAGGAAACCAACAGCTAAGAGGAAGCTGCTCCTCTGTTTTCAAGACCATTTACCCAAAAGGAGTCTCTGGCTCCAGACCAGAGCATCCAGCTGTGGTTTCCTGTGGGAAAAGCTCCGCTGAGACCACCCAGGGGTCATGCTGGGTAGGCAGCAAAGGCTTTGGCTGCCATGGCCAGCGCAGGATGGATGACCAGGTCCTGACACCTCAAAGGTGGTAGTAACAGCCAGAAAGAGAGACCAAGAGAGAGCTGGGGACCAGAACACCCCCAGAGAGAAGCAGCATAGCCCTGCTCATGACACTGCCACTCACCTCTGCTGAGTGGGGAAGAATCCAATGTGCTCATGGAGCCATCCAGCAAGTAGGAGGTGGGGACACACCAGCCTGCATCCTGAGCCTAAAGAGGAAAACCCCTCTAGGCCATCCTGTTCTTGTAAACATCAGTCTTCTGTAGAGTGGAACCAAAGCACTGACAACTACCACCTGGATTTATGGGGGCAAGCAGAGCTATCTGCCTTCCTGCCTCCCCTTTCTGGTCGGGAGCAGCACCCTCAGGCTGCCCATCTCAGGGTATTGGTGCACCCAGGTGAGCAGCGCAGGACCTGTTGCCCAGCAGACTTTCTTCCAACAGGCGAGGAGGCCCCCAGCAACTGCACCCTTTTGATTGCTCCTTCCAGGAGCTCAGGTGAGTCTGCAGAAGTTGCAATCATTCCTCCTCCTGGGCAGGGAGTTCAGCTGCGGCTGATACCAATGCTCTCAGCATCACACAGTCACCTGTGCCGGGGACAGGAGACTTTAGATCACAGCCCATTGCCATCTTTACAGCACACAGGTTTGTAGGTTGCCTCTTTCCATTAGCTGGGTGGGTGTGAGGTACCAAAAGGGTGTTCTAACTGCGGTCAGGGTAGAGCTGTAGTCCTACAGAAGTACGTATGCAGGTGCTGGATTTAGCAAGCAGAGGTACTTGGATTAGTATGGACTTTTCTCTGTTAGTCAAAATGTAAAGGTTTAGGATCATAGAGTCATTTGGGCTGGAAAAGACCTTTTAAGCTCATTGAGCACAACCATCAAATGAACTCTACCAAGTCCATCGCTAAATGTATGTTCATGTCTAGATACTGGTTTGTTTTCTAAGCCATAAAATTAATCAGGCTTTCATTCCTTAGACTGTAGAAACATCCTCATTTGTGAAGTCACTCCCTAATACTTACCTATTCAGGAATGTCTGGGGGGTTTTCTTCTGCTTTTATGTCTTGAAGAGAGCTAACAAAGGGGAGCAGTGGGCATTTCTGCTGATCACAGAACCCCGATGTGAGGAGTTTCAGTCATTTTGTCAGCAAATTTAAACAACAGGTGTTAAAATGAGTATCTACAAACTCAGAATGGCAGAAATTAGTTTATTTAGGTAATTATATGATAATGTTTTGGTGGAAAGAAGAATCATCTTTCAGTTAAATACATCTAATGTGCTTATACAGCAAGAGGTGAATACTTTATAAACATTAAAAAAGAAATCCAGCATTTTGGGTTTTTTTCAGATAAGATAGGGAATGTAAATCTTGATCACAAGAATGATCACATGAAAAAGCCCAAGATGTGTTTTTGGTTTATTTGTTTTTCTCTTAACAGCTTCAACAACTATTAATGGAAATGCTGAAGAAAAAAAAAAAAAATACCCGTGGTGTTTTCGTTGGGTTGATTTCAAGCCTCACTGCCACGAGCATTGCTCCTCCATCCCATACCCTTCGTGTAAAGCCCAGGCAGGCAGGGGTAAGGTAAAGAGGTCCACTCTTCTCTCTGGGAAAGCAGCACTTGTCTGGTGCTTGAGCCCCTTTTCCTCCCAGTTATTGGGATAAAAAAAAAAAAAAAAAAAAATTAGAGCAAGATAATTTACTGAATCTCTTAAAACTAAATAAGATAGTTAAGAGGGATAACGCTTCATCTTAACAGGAGTTCTGAAGGTGACCGTATGCTATGCCTTTGCTGCTTCAAACAAATAACAACTAAATATTCATGAAGTTCCATTGTTTGCCTTAGTGCATTTGCTTCCTGTAGTGTAATTCATCCAGAGATTTGTACAAGTTGAGTAAGTGTGTATTAACTGCTATAACATAATGCACAGATTTCCCCTCCTAGGGCTGATGGGAAGAGCAGATACAGCAAATATCAGCCAGAGACGTTTGCTAATAAATTGTGAGCCTGAGCAAGAGAAGCTGTCTTCTCACTAATCCGTACTCTGCAAATTTTTGTGATTGCATCATGTAATTTGTTTTTTAGTCAGTGCTTAACATAACCCCACAGCCCACGGCACCAGCAGTGTGAGTCCAAATCTTCTTCACGCGGGAGGCAAAGATGGGCCAGCGGCTTATCTGCAAATGTGAACTTTGTGCCTTTGGGTATTATTCAAAATAATTATTATTTTAAAACCAAATGTCTGTTCGGTGACTCAGATATTATAGTGTCAGACACCTGGGAAGGACAGCTTTGCAGAAGGCAATCTGAAAGGCAAGGGTAGTGGTTCTGAGCTGTGCCTGCTCTTGCAGCCTCCCTGGTTCAGCTGCAGGGGCAGATGTGGCACCGGCCACAAAGAACCTGTCATGGGAGTAGGAGATACTTGTAGGAGCAAGTACAGGAGTAAATCGGCTGTATCAGCATGGAACTTGTGTCACTCCTTGCTCTGAAGACGCTAAACTGAGCTGTACTCACCTTTTCCGAGTCACATAGAATTGTTTTGGTTGGAAGAGCCCTTTCAGGTCATCAAGTCCAACCCTTCCCCCAGCACTGCCAGGGCACCACTGACCCCTGTCCCTCAGCACCACAGCTCCACGGGGGGCTTG
>JANIJG010003375.1:9399-82155 GCA_024611175.1 Megaceryle torquata
AAACAGAGTAACTGGCACTTGATGGGTAGAAAGGAGGAAAAGGTATAACTATAGTGTACTATATCTCAAAGCTTTGAATTTAGAGGCTGCCTGCCTCTGCCAGATTTAAGGGACCATTGACAAAATGGTTACTACAACAAAGGTATCTTGAGATATTTGATCTTGGCAGCCTAATGGAGTTTAAGTGGCAGCTTGATGCTCGTCACTTGTTTCTTTGGTTTTGTTTGAGCTTGTTATCACTGCACTGCAGTGTATTTTTTGGGTCATTTTTGTTCTCCCCTATAATGTGTCTGTTTTGGTTTATTTCTCAGTGCTGCTTAATAATGGTTTCCTTGTTGCCTTCGGCTCTGTCCATCACACTCCTTCCCTACTTGGTCTTCCTTATCCTCCTAACCTGTTTTTGTCACTTTCTCACACACAACCTTTCTCCTTTATCAAACACAGTGCTCTTCCTCAGCTAGCCCACAGTTTCCAACAGAATTCTTACTCAAAAGATAACAAGATGTATTCTCAGCATTTATCCAGGAAACCAGCAGGTCACCAGGCAATGGTCCTGCATGGAGAAAAACCTTAACTAGACTGAGGCACTAAATCAACATATATGGCATGGGCTTTTCTTGCCCATAGCATACAGAACATATTTGAAGTATAAATGGTCTGACTGGACGTTCCTGGTGCAGTATCGGTTCCTGGAACATCTCTGCAGGCAGTCAGCCAACCAACCAACCAACCATCCATCAGTTAGCACAGTCCTGACATTAACCTAAATTATACTGGCCACCAGGAAACGGCTATGGGATTTGAAATGGGTAGGCATGCAAAAACCCATTACTGCTTCAGCATTTCTAGGTTCTAAAAGCATTTCCTTTCACCCCCCTACATGCAGCCATCACCGATGTGTTCTTTGGTCAGTTACACTGCTCTGCTACCTAGGGGGGGGGGGGGGGGAAATCATCCTGTTCTTCTTTCTCTCCACAGCACAAACTGCCATGACTTTCTGCTACCAAGCACAAGTTCCATTAAATCATCTCCCAGGTCTCTTCAAGGTCTCCTGACTCTGCTGAGCACCAGCTAGCCTGTCTAGACAAAAGAGGTTTAACAGTCCAATATCCCTGGCAGGGCACAGAAGCATGTGTGGCTAGAGAGAAGGAACAGAAATCAGAGAGAACCAGAAAAGGTCTAATAGCTGGCCAGGAAACAAGCTCTCCTATGCACAAATAGGACCCACTCTATTGCCAGATGTGTATTTAGTGAGTCCTAAAGGGACATAGCCCTTTGTGAGGGAGAACAACAACATGTTTCTCAGGCTCTGGGATCTATTTATACTTTTCTACAACACTCACCACTCTCACCTGGGACTATGTTGAGTCAAATCAGCTTGCTATATTACTTCAGAGCCTCACAGTAACTTTTCTTCCTTTTTTTGATCTCTCAGGCATAAATATGGAGCATCCCTAATGCCACTGGTAAAAAAAATTAATCTAAAAATAAAACAGAAACACAAGTTCACAGTGAGATAATTTTATTCCAGCTAGAGAACCAGCACCCCTAGTCATTGGCGTGCACCTGTAGCTCAGTCTCCTGCCTGTCTTCCACAGGTATTAATCTTTCGCAGTAAACACACACGCCACACTTTCTCGGGGTGGTACAGGGGTGACATAGCCTGTGGGTATTGAGAGCAGCCAGGCAGGGTTGTGCATGTCAGCATCAGCTGTTCTCTGCAAAGAATGCGTGTTATCATGATAGACAGGATGCATCTTTTCTGCATTATGATGGTAAAGCTTTGCAACTTTGTCAACCTTTTTAGCATTCAACAAATTCTTTTCAATATATGACTTTTAGTAAGTTAATCCATTCATTGTCTGGAACTGTGCAAAGTGACATAAAAGCACAATGAAGCCTAATTAAACTTGTTCTGTGAAAGCTAATTTGTCAAACCCAGAAGCATAGTTCATAGATAAATGCTAATATTTGAAAGTCAAATTAAAGTTGAAAAGGTTTGTAATAACAGTTAATTAACTCTTGTTTTGTTTTCCTCTCACAAACTTGAACCAGCTGAAATATTGCTCAGTTCATCTTTAACATTTTGGACCACAAAGATAAAATTCAAAGCTTTGAGATAAGCCTTTGATGTTGGTATTCTCTACAGATTATATATTATTTTAAGATCTCTTTGTTTAAAAATTCATTTTTATTATCCCTGCATGAAACGCATGGCAATTCCCCAAATAACTAACCATCAGGGCAATTAACATCTTCGATCGACACCATATTCCTGATAATTAATACAGACTTTGTACCTCCCCTGTGATAGCTGCAAGGGTTTGATTTTTCAGAGCAACTGTTCATTTACAGAATCAGTTTCATCCTAATGAAAATGGATTGTGAAACTTTAATGAACAAGACTTTGCTGTCATAATAATAAAGACTTTGAAACAACACGAAGACCTACATAACAAGCATCTCGCTACACTCGTGTTGCTATGCTGTATCAAACGAATTAAGCCATACAATGAATATTAACATCAGTGTTTCTCTAAAGTATGTGACATCAGATAAACTCACAAAAGCGAGCATAGTTTCGCTTCGACAACTTCTGGTGTTATAGCTTAATAAACTAGCGTCCGTAAAGCAAGGCAGTTGATCTGCCCTCCTCCCTTTGGTGTAACAAAGGTTAGCAAAAGTCTGGAAATCCAACCTACATGCAGTGCTAGTGTGTTTGCTATGAAAGCAATGGGTTGCCTCTCCTGTGTGCTTCCACCACGTTAAGTTCACATTAAAGCAAAATGCATTCAAGAGATCTTGCCAAAGATCTGGCATGCACGCAAGCGCCCATACCTGCAGAAGTAATTCCATTGCTAACAGGTCAGCTATCCCGAGGAAAATTTTGTTGTTTCAACACTAATTTTGGGTGACCTTGTCAAGAATTCCCTGTTCGCAAAGGGTTAAAGGGCTTTCAACTCGGAACTAAAACAAAAGTAAAAACAGAGCCTGGGAGAGAGCGTGAGCGCGGAGAGTGACACAGCACCTGATTGCCGCGAGGGGCTCCGGCACGCCGGGGCGCTTTCCTCGCCTGGTCAGCCGGAGCACGGCCCGCTCCCCTCGCCACCCTGCCCCTGGACCTCGCTGTCCCGGGGACCCTGAGGGTGACCCTGAGGGGGCTGCCGCCCTGCCCGCCTCTGGGAGCAGTCTCCGCTCGCGCCCACCCTCACTGAGGCGCCTTCCTGGCTTCCTCTGCCTCAGCTCGCGGCTCGCCTGCCGCGTAGGGCTCGCGGGTGGCACGGGCGGCTCCCTGCTCGCGGCGGTGCATGGGGTGGCCCCCGACTCCCAGCTCGCGACCCTGCGGCGGAGGGGAAGCGCTGCCTCCCTTCGGCCCTGGCCTGCAACGTCTCGAGCGTGGGGCTGCACGTGCACCCTCGGGAAAGTGCTGTCGGGCTGCCGTTCGACTTAAAAACCAGACAGACAGACAGACAACCAACCAGCCAGCTAGCCAGCCAACCAACCAGGACCTGGTGAAAACAATAAGTGTCTGAGGGGGGTTAACATTTTTACCTGCTGAACCAAGATGTCAGTCAGGTTTTTTTATGCAGCTCACCTCACCTCGGTCCGGGGCTCCTTGGAAAGCTCAGAAAGGAACTTTGTTCAACATCTAATGCCTTGGTGAAAGGTCTTTCGAAGTTGTAATCTAAGCTATAATAGGCTCTTAGTTTTCATTTGGCTAAATCCCCTCAAACAGGGAAAGGGCTGATTGTTCCCTTTTAAAAAACAGTGTACGGGAGGGAAGGGATGGAATCATTAGTAAATAAATGAATGGGATGATTTTTAAAAAAGAATAATTTTCTCAATCAAGTATAATTTGAACAGCATCTAAGTAGTCATGGAAAATCATAAACTATTACCCTACATAGCACTCTGTTGACTATTAAATGTCTCCTTTTTCACACCACTGGCCTGAATGAATAACTTGGCAGCACAAAATTAGCCAGGTGGCAAAATGTGCTTGTGTCAGCTATTGGCCAAACAAAACAGCAAATAGCAAAGCTCATTTTGCAATGTCACATTAACTCCTTCTACACTGGGGGTACGTCTTTTTATATCTGCTCTTTAGAAGTACCTGGGAGCAGGCCAAAAGAGATCTGCTCTGCAGCACAGGTGGCCCTGCTCTTCTCAGTTGCAGGTTGAGGTGATGTTTGTGGTTGTTTCCGTATGTGGCATCTGAGATTATACAGAAGTGGCTGCTCTGTAACATCTGTGTCAGTTTAACAACCCAGTCTGGAAAAACCGTACTCTCAGATGCTCTTTCCCAGAGGGGATTTTATGCACAACTTGCTTTACCTTTATTAGAGCCATGTCTTTACATTATTATAATACTTACCAATTTTTCTGTTTTCATATTGTCTTATGTTTATCTTGAGCAACCAAGAGACATTCAGTAAATGGATGCAGAGAGCATGAAGCCAATGTTAGAAGACAAAACTTAGATGTATTATGTTCCTAGTAGCTTTAATGGAATTACCTCAGGGATTAATCTGGAGTTTTATTTATATAGCATTACTAAGATATTATATACAGCAAAAGGACACATCTCATTGATGTCAGTGGGATTCTTTTGATAGATTTCACAGAATTTATCAAGAGCAACCAATGACCTTTTTCATTCTGGAGGTTAATATAGGGGAACAAAATATATTCTTTCACTATTAGCAGCCTTTCCCAGCTATAGACACTCACCTTCCCGTTGCACAGCTAACAGTAGATCCCTGAAGTTAAGGCTAGGCCTGGTTTTTGTTAACAGAGAATTTATTTAACCCTAGTATATAACATTTCCCTGAAGTGCTATGGAATTTCATTAAGAAAATAAAGGCAGTACTTCATAATCAAGTTGCCGTTTTAACACTTTTTCACGAGACATGCTGTACTGATAAAACTGACCGTGTCTTTCACTGTAAACCCAAGGCAGAAAAGGGTAGGATATTGGCAGCTCTATTTTATACAAAGGACATTTTTAGGGGTTTTTTTTGGCCATAACATATCTATCTCATATTTCAGATTCATTTTTCTTCCAAAAATGATAAACTCATTGTACCTAACCAAGGATGATGTCCTCTTCTTATCCAGGCAGTCTCTTTTCCACTGAGTTTTTTCACAAGCCCTAAGCAAAAGACCTGGGTGAATATTTTCCAATAAAAACAGCAGTGGTGGGAGGAGGGAATCACCAGTACTGTAAGTTAATGAGATGGGGGGCTTTAAATACACTTAATAAACAGTCACTTAGACTGAGCATAATAAGTCATGGAAATTTATAAACTATTACCCACTATAGTACTTCATTGACTATTAAACATCTATTTTTCACACCACAAGCCTGAGTGAATAGCTTGGCAGGAAAAAAAATTGGCCAGGTGGCAAAACGTGCTCAGTACAACCCATGTCAGATACTGGCCAAACAAAATAGTCCAACAGAAGCTGATTTTGAAATGCTTTTAACCCTTGAGAGCCTGTGGTGATATTTTCTAGGAGCAGGCAGACATATTCCTGAAAAGACTAGTATGTATTACAACTATACATGCATGTCTTCCTAAGTACAGTGCTTTTGTCGATACCTGTCCTCTCTGTACTGCCTGTCTGTGATCTGCAGTTCTGCTGATGGTCCCAGACTACAGACAGAGCCACTGTCTGTCACCTGAGGCATGAGAATGCACCTGACAAATTTTTCATTGCAGGCTTTTAATCCTGGGTGCTCTAATTTGGGAGCCTCTGTCACCCTTATTCAAAAATAACCTCCAAAGAGAACTGGGGGAATTTCCAGTCTAGTTAACTAAACACATGGTGATCCTTAATCCCTCTTTCATGAGTGAAAGGACTTTTTCTGCTCTAGAGGTAAGGGTTTACCTGTGAGTTTAAAACTGTGGTACGCATGGAGTTACACAGGACAAGGAATGTCCGAGAAGAAATCTCTGAGCTTTGTTGCTTGCCCCCATCTTTGCTCTACTAATCTCTGTGGGGAGACCAAAAAAAATAAACGGATATCTAGTATTTAGCTGATCAAACCTCAGCCCCCCCCCCGGCTGTTTAAGCATCCTAGGGTGTCTCATGCCTGGCTGAAGAGCCCCTGCATAACATAGTGTAGAAGGGTTAAAACTGGGAGCATATCAGCACATTGCAAACCATTCAAAGCCAAATAAAAAATAAGAGGTTTTCACCTTATCTGACCTTCCATCATTGTTTGCGGCCTCAGTCAGGCACAGCAGCAGAAAGACAGCAATCCTGTTTTTCTCTTTTGCTCCGGGGGGACCTTACAGTGACCTTCCAGTACCTCAAGGGGCCTACATGAAGGCAGGGGAAGGTTTATTCAAAAGGGTTTGGAATGATAGAACAAGGAGCAATGGTTTTAAGTTGGGAAAGGATAGGTTTAGACTGGATATTAGAAAAAAGTTCTTTAATATGAGGTGATAGATCACTGGAATGGGCTGCCCAGAGAGGTGGTGGAGGTCCCAGTCCTGGAGTCCTTCAAGGTCAGGCTTGATGGGGCTGTGAGCAACCTGCCCTGGGCAGAGATGTGCCTAACTGTGTAGGGCGGTTAGACCAGATGACCTCTGGAGGTCCCTTCCAGCCCAAAACATTCTATGATTCTATGATTCATTATGTCCTTGTACCTGTAAAGGATGTATTATTTTGATTCAGCTTCTCACCCCAGCCTCATGTTTCTTCCTTTCTTCCAGCTAACACTGTACTTCTGTTTCCAGCATACTCATCTTCTCTCTGACAAATTTTTTGAAGCATTTTACTAGGTTACACATTGAGATAGAATTCTCTCATCAATACCATCCATGACTACAAATCCAACTGTGCAAGCACATGGTAGGTTACACCTCCTGCCACAAGCTGACTTGACAATATTCCTATGTGCAGCTACAGGGCTAAAAATCGTTGTGTTAGAAGAATGACTCAGCCTCTAATGTCCAGTCTCTCTCTAATAGCTGATCCATTCAATTTTTGGCTCCCTACTGAATACTACCATCTTGAAGTGCCCCCCTGCCATCCACTGCTGGGAAGGTGGTACAGATATACTACTGAAAATATATCTGGTGAATCTGTGTCAACCATTAATATTCTTGGGACAAAGGGCTGCATGGGAGGGGAAGGAGAGCTTACAGTTGTCTTAATGTCTGTCTAGCTGACAAAAGCCAGGGCAGGGGCAGTGGGGCAACACTGAGTGGAGCCCAACATACACAGCCAAATGAAACTGCTGAAGGAATGTGTGTAGGAAAAGGAAAAAAAAAAATCCAATTACTGGAGCTGGAATTAGGCCAGAACACCTTCACTAACACCTCTATTCATGAAAAAAAAAAAAAAAGAAAAAAAAAATTGATCCTTAATGACCACAAATGACCACAGACTCTGTTTTACATCTCTTACAAAAGCCAGCGTATTCGGCAGCGTTACATTCTCCAGACCTAGATGGATAAAGGGGGAAATATGCCATTGATTCACACCTCCACCCCACAAGAAAGTAATGATGCTGTTTGCACTAATTTCTACTGTAGAGAGATTTTCAAAAAGAGAATCAATCCTGTTTAACCTGGAAGCTAATAGTATTAAAAAACATAGGTGTCTGTCTCATTGCTTGCGTCTGCAGAGGCAACCAGGATCTGCTGCTTCTCAACTAGTATGCATAAAAAGCCTCTTAACTGACTTCAGTGCCATTACCTGCAGCAGAATGGAAACAATTAGCCTCTCTGAAGGTACCTTGTAACATCATTCCAAAGTGGTGATCCCTGATCTGTCCTGAAGCCCACTGAAGTAGATGGAAGGGTTTCTGTGGGTCTCACTATGTTTTAGAGACAGGTATGGATGCACAGGGAAAAGACACTGCATTTTTCATTTCCATTAACAAAGAGCTATCGGTTTATATGGATGCTAATTGCTTTTAAGGGTCTCACCTTCCTATACCTTTTCTGATACATATTGTTCAATCTTTAAAATGTCCTGTGTTAAACCATGTAACCTATTCATCCACTGGTTATTCTTTACCAAAACTTCGTTCTGTTACTGGCTACTTTCTCTTAGTATTTTGTCCTGCAGTCAACCTCCCCCTTAGCTGTGCAAGAATGATGCTCAGTCAGGCAAAGCTCAGACCAGACTAATGGGACTGGAACTACACAAAAACTCAGTGGTTACAGAAGTGACAATAGCTCATGGCATACAGCAGCACAGTGGAGTATCTAGCTGCTGGATACTTAACACTGTACCACAGGCACGCTACCAAAAGTATTCCAAGTTCTCTTCAGTATCCATGGGCACATTCTACTTACTGCATGACACCATTCTTCATACCACCTCCTAATCATTTGAGATACCAAACTGTGCAAACAGAATTGTGTGGTTAATTGCAGCAGGTGGCACAATTGAAGAAGCTCTGAATAAAATTTATATTTAGTGATTCCTGCCCAAGACAGGTGGATTTCAACAAGAAAAGAGCTTATCAAGCTCTTTATTAAGTTGATAAATATTTTCTGAGAGAGCAAAAGTATGTCTTCTTCAAGTGAGAAACAAAATCTATATGAAATTCTGTAACTAGATGCCTACATACCACTTTAAAACCTCAAGATATATCTTATTATTTCAATTAACATGATCATTGAGATCTGTCCCTTGAAGTTAGATTTTCTATTCATAGGTTAGAAAAACATAATGGTTTTATTTGCAAATTTTTTTTTTTAATTTATTTTTTTGTGAGGAAAATGGAACATAAAATTTACTCTTGCTAACAGGTAAAGTATGCTGCATTTTGATTCATCTATTTTCAACTTTAAGGTTTATTTATTAAGCAGCATAAATCTGAGGTTTAAAATATATATACAGGCATTCTAGTCTCAGACTGTGGCTTGAATTCAATAGGAATCTACCTTCTCTTATTCACATAAAACACAGAGATGTATCCTCTTCTCCATATTCCTTTTTACTCAGTTCCCTGCCCTCTGGAGTTCAGATACACAGAGTAAGAAGGACTAACTTGCCTTTACTTACCCATCTTCTCCTCAAAGGAGAAGGAAGAGGAATTAAGAATTAGGAGATCATCTTTTCCCCTCACACACTTGCTGGTCACCAGTTCTCACTGGGATTCAATGTCTTGTGTGACAATTCTTGGCACAGTGTATTCTTTTTCCCAATAGTTTGCTTATGCTATTGCCTACTAAAATTTCCCCTTTCCTTCACATGTAAATTACTGAATCGAAAGTAAGAGAACAGCTCACATAGATCTACATATATTCCTTAAGTTATTTGTTCAAAGAGACTGATAGATTTCTGCTGTCAAACTTACAGTTGGCTTAACAGAACTTGGAGCATATAGTGTTGCTCCAACATGTGCTACTGGTAAAGTTTGCTCTTTCCAACATGTTATTTTTCCACTGCCAAAGCACACACCAATCCTGTGCTCAGCTATGGAAATTTAATGAATGAAAGGGGGCCATTTCTGAACTCTGAAGAATTTATTTTACTTTATATTCATTCTTACATTGGCTACTCATCTGAAACACTTCTGCCACTTTAATGGGCAATAAAAAAAATGGCCCAAATCATTGCTGTCCTTAAACCCTGTGGTGGTTAAATAACACAAAGCAATATTCCAGCCTACATGTTGAGAGGGAACACATAGCCTCACTTCACTTCCAAAGCAGACAAGCACTTTGGCTTACGTGCTTGCAAAGGAAGAGTGTTGTCATACCATCATCGTAAGGTTTGGCATTAGGGTAATTGAACCTGTTCTCATTTCTAGACTCACCATTGCTGGGAAAAGATCCTGCATTTAATACCCTAGGCTGCCAGAAGAAGTAGAAGCATGAGGGTTTGTTGCTTTATTGCTCTTGGGGTGACATCTTGCTGCTGCTCTACTAGGGTCTGTGTGATGTACCTAAGCAAAATACTGGAGAATTTTTACAGGAAACCCTCACTCCCTCCCTTTTAGGCAAGAAAAGGTGCTCTAAAACGAAGAGCTTGCATCACCTTTATCTACTTTTATTTCATCTTTTGTCAAAGGAAATAATTATTAGCACTGACCAGATATTCTTGACTCTGGTAACGCAATCTCTTCCTTACTTTTTATATATTGTTATCTTACAGCTTTCCTAATTCTGAATTTCATCTAGCAAAAAATGCAGAGGATTTATGCTACTCTAAGATGCTTGTGGTGTTGCTTTTTTTTTTTTCTTGTTATATGCTGTTCATGGCATCTACACAAACTTGCTGTTTCAACTATGGAACAAATCCACAAGACACCACTGTAGATGCAAACCATGTACCCAAATGAGTTGTTTTTGGCACCCAGATTGCTGATGAAATTTATGCTTCATTAACAGATGTCTAATGTATATAATACACATATTTTGGAATTGACCTCAGCCTGGCCAGGGAAGCTGTCTGACCCCATGAAAATACAATTACCTAATGAGAAATTAGAGAGTTTTGCTTATTGTATTTACTATTTCTAGGAAATTACTTTGTGTCTTTCTAGCTCCATCAGCCTTCTTGCTTGAAGTATGTTTTAATGTTATTAGAGCTTGCAAGCTAAACTAGTGGAAAGACAGGGAAAGGCAACGCAATTTCCTTTTAGATCAGAGCCAATGTTTCTCCAAAACCTTAGCAGGCTGGGCTTGCCATAAGATCAATGCAGCTGAACACTCCACCTGCAGAATGAGCTCACTGTCTGTGCATTACGCTAGCCCTCTGCCAGTCCAAGTAGTAAGACTCCTGGGGTTGGTCTTGAACCTGCTACTCCCCACACTGGAGTGCTAAGCTTTGCTGCCAAGACACCAGGCCAGGTATTAAATGTATTCTTGTTTCTGTTACTTTCCAGCACTCAGAGGACCATGTTAGAAAGCCCAGAAATCTTAATTGGAAAGCAAGGAGAATACAGAATGCTTAAAGCCATTTTGCAGACAGGAATATGTTCTAAAAAAACAAGTGAATGCAACTCCAGAAAAACCATGGATTTAAATATTCAGCTCACCTTCTCTTTACAGGGCTATCAAAACGATCAATCCTATTTGAAAAAAAACAATAGAATCAGGGCTGAGTAAGTTCATCTTCATCACTGTACTAAATTGTGTGGCCTGCTCATTTCAGCATTATAAGGCATCCATCTTTTGGAGAAGGGGACTTTATGGACACTGTAGTTCACATCCCCAGGTGTAGGAGCCCTGAGGTATGAACCCACCAAGGACCTCCATTCAGTCTCACTCAGGACTTTGGACAGAACATGTGCCCCCTGTGAATACCTCAGAAACCATGGCAAGGGCCAGGAGTGCTTCTTTTAATTAATTGGAGTAAAACTGGTGAACAGGAAAGTGAGGCTCCCATAAAAACAATTTGGCAGGGCAGTTTACCTTAGGTTTTATAGCTCTTGCAAGGGAAAAATCCAAAAAGTCCAATTGTGGTTTTCTAGTTGTGATTATTGGAGGTAAAAATTCAAGAGCCTCGAATTTTTCTTTGTATAGATTTTATGCAAGGGAAATAATGCACAGTAGAATTCAACCACTATGTTAAGACAGGCTTCTCACTTACAGGTTCTCCTAAGATCAAGAGAGCAACAATAAGCAATTCAAAGATTTTGAGATGCAGTGAGGAAGTCAGAAGCCCAGAGGCACTAGGATACATTTTTTTTTTCAGTATAGATGAGTTAAAAAAAAACATTAGTAATTTACTGCTTTCTGTATCAGAGCTAAATTTTAATCTTTCCTTGTTTCACTAGTCTGTTACTTTAACTGTTTATTTGTTCCACCACAAGGAGCTTCCCTAGTAACTATGCTTCTTACTGCGTACATTTCGCTAACCAAACTCTGACAAAGGAGAAAAGGAAAGCCTTCCATTTGTAGTTATACATCTTAAGAGAAATATTTATATGTTATTTTAAGCTACTCTAAACATGACACTACCTTCAAGCTAGTCATGTAGGTCAGGGGGAATAAAGAGGAAGTGTATCCCTCCACTATTTACAATGGAACTGTATTGATTTAGCTCTTGTGAGATTTTTCAAATTTAACTGCATTGTTGGGTATGGAGGGAAAAAAAAAATTTAGCATGTAAATAATAAATATTTGAGAAGTCTATAAATCCTCATCAAAATACATGTCTACTGCTGTAAACAGCAGTTCCAAGTTTTCCATGCCTTGACTTGGGAGGGTTCTCTATCCCGGACAAGAAATTATTAATGAACAATAATTAAGCTGATGGTTTTGAAAGCTGCTATTTATGTTGAACTTTGATACACAGCCCAGTCACAGCTTTGTTGTCAGTGGCTTCACAATAAGTTAACTGATCTGAATCCAGACTGAAAGGCAACCATGTCTCTTCACAGCCCTACAGTGTTAGGCCACAGTGCAGAGGGGAGCAGTAACTTAAAGAGGCTGCTAATGTTTCTGAATAACTTGTTCAAAAAGAAAATGCACATTGATAAAGTTTTACAATTAACTCTACATATTCATCCATTTTCATTTGTAAAAGAATAACAAATCTGCTTTCTCTCTGATTTGGCTAGGAACAGTTCCAAAGCTAGGACTGTTCGCACATTAGTGCAAGTAGAGGGTAGAGAATAGTAGCAGAGTTACTATACACATTTGGAGGAACTGAATCATGTAAAGGAATAGCTCTCAACAGGATTGATGCCCTTGACTCCCTCTGTAAATAGGGAAATATCAAGTAAGAGCACAAAGGTCCACACGTTATCAGTGAGGTCTCTAGATCTAAAAACAAAACAAAGAAAAAGCCCACCAAGAAACAAACCAACAAAATTCCAAAAACCACTAAGTGAGGATACTGAAATGGTCAAAAAGTTATAAAAATGAGAGATCAAAAGCAACAGCCATATAAGGAGAAATATCAGAAGCTTTACCTGTACACTTCAACTGTCCTGATTACATCTCAGTCATACTTAGGTAGGACACAAGGCTCTTTGATGTAGCATGACAAGATCCCGAAGCTAAAGACTGACTTCAGCTTCCAGCTGAAAGAAACTCATATTAGAGTTTTCCTTTTCTTTTTTAAGCACAGGTCATCATTAATGACTGGAGCAATTTAAGAAAGCAATTATCTTACTGTTAACCCTACAGTAGTTCAGACAAACTAAGGGGAATCTCCCTCTAAAAAACATATACTGAAGCAGGAGCTGTAGGATAGATGCGAGGTCATTTATTACCTTCATGTGGCAAGACTAGAACATTCCAAAATATCCCACCAAATTCTATGACAAAAAACAAGAAAAATTCAGTTTAAATCAGTGGAGCTATGTGGACGATGTCCCTTAAAAAAGGAGGAGAATAATAATGTTAAAAAAAAAATAAAATCAGAGTCACTGTTTTTGTGTACTGGAGGAAAGAGACATTGAAAAATATTCACAGGGTTCTACGCTATAGGCAAAGGACCTCCCAACCTATTGCAAGTATTATAGTGTTTGGATGCTGACAAATAAATTACATTAATTGCATTCGTTCTAGCAGCCACTTAAACACCATTAAGGCTTATGCATACAATATCTGTGTCATTAGTCAAATCTGGATACCTCACTGCTGGTAATCAACATTCTGTCTTCTTCTAGTGTAACTATCTTCATTTCTTTCTGCAAGCCTCCTTCGGCACCATTCAGCTTCTGAACATGAAATTAAGGATATTATAATTTTGCCTTAAAACATCACACGGTGTTCCCTCAGAGTTATAGTCTACTGGGCTACTTACAATTACTTGCAGAGAGAAGCTGGGAAGGTTTGCTGCCTATGCTATTTTCTGTCATGCTGCAACCACCTGCTGCAATACCACCCTCATATTACCATTATAATTGTTGCTTTGCCTCTTTCTTTGTCTGGGGGGAACTAAGACTCATTTTCTTTCCTGCCCCTCTCCCAGGAGACTGACAACCTAGGCCAGGAAGGACATGGAACATGAGATACAGAGGACTGAAAATTGGGAATGCTTCCTGCCCCTCGTATCCCCTTTGAAATAAGAGAAGGTGAAGGGTGGAGTGGGTGGCTTCTTGAAATCTGTTTCCTTCCATGCCCTCCAGCTGGCTCTAGGAACTGCCATCACACCCACAGAGTCCTGGGGTTAGGAAGCCAATTGTTTGCCAAAGCTGCCTGTTTATGCTCTCCCGAGAGCTGATCCAGCTGCAGAGGCATGTGGTCTCAGAAGTCCCAGAGTATCATCTCTAGGAGTCTCCAGCTTTGCCATCACTATAGTTGCTTCTGTACCTGGGGAGCAGGGGACTATGAGCTTTATTTAAAAACTATCCCCAAAAGACTCTTGGAACACTCAGTCCACAGTCACAACAGTGAAAAGCTTTAGTTTTCATACTGACACCAAAACCTCATCTATGTACCAGGGAGCAATTCCTTGATTATTTGAGTTAGAGAACTCCTTTATATAATTGTGGGGAAAAAAATTAAGAGGCAGGGCAGGAGGCTTTACAACTTAGTATTCAGGACACACAGATCTCTCTTTTGATCATTTCATTAGCATGTTTTTCTGTTTGTTCAAGGCAATAAAGAAAGGGATGAATACACTCAGCATGGTATTTTGCAACTTTGGAAGAGTGGCTCATCCACAGCTTTAAGAAAAGCTCAGTAATGAATCAACAGACCTGAAAGATTAATCTTAGGACCAGCATCTCACCATTATTTCAAATTCTTCATTCCACAGACAACACCTGGCTGAGATTCTTAAATTCAGCATTGATATGGCATTGTCCTAAATGTAACAGTTGTTCATTAAAATCAAGTTCTTTCATTTATGTTCATTCTCCCCCCTCTTGTGGTTCATTATAAAATCACAATTGTTGCTTTCAGAAATGTTCCATAGTTTGGCTTTCGTGCAGAAAGGATAGAAAAGGAGCCACAAAAATCTAGCCAGGCAGTGCTACTAAAAAGCTCAACAAAATGCAAATATAGTAAATAATGAGCTTGTTATTCAGGGTAATTCTCATTGCTAATTTAAATGTTCTCTAATCTCTGATTGAAAGCAAATCTTGCCATAAATGATATGGAATACACATTTCAGACAGATTTACCATAACTATTAATTGGATATCATGGGCTATTGTCTGGGGAAGATTTTAGTACTTGCACCCTCAATCATTTATTATCTCACTAGCTTAACATGGAGTAGTGTAGCTATAATGCCTTTAAAAGCAAGATCTTCAGCTTGTATAAGTAGATGGAGTAGTAAAATCCCGTGAGCTTGTGCCAGACGGTACGCCAGCGCCCTTGTACAGGCGACTTCTTGCATTTCTTAACATACAGCTACATTACCCCACCAGATTGAGCACCCTGACCTGATTCAGCAAAGCATAATTATGGAAAGTACTAATTGAGAAAATACAAAGGCCTTGAGTGCAGATCTTGGATGGTCAAAGGTCTGTAGTAAAAGTAGGTTTTAGCCCTGAAAAGGGTTAGAAATAGATGTGGATATGCATACAGACTCAGAGAGTCTCTGTTCAATTAAAAATGTGTTACTTGTGTCATGATAAATCAAGAGAAACTTGTGAGCAGCAGGCCTGCTAAATAAGACTGATGGATTGATAAAAACTTGTCAGTCTAGCAAATCAGAGAGACAGTGCTGGAAAGTCAACATGTACTAACAAAATTTATTTAAAGGATTAAAACTTTATTAATAGTCAGAAAACTGTCATGTCAGAGTTTCTTACCACGATGCTAACTGACAACCAAACTGTTCCAGTTTTGTAGTAGGTAAGTTAGACTATCACAATCTCTTCAGCCAGGCTGTCTCATAACCAGAGCGCTCTGCTGAAGTGAAACAACCCTCATTACCAGAAAAGCTGTTGTGGCTGGGGATCTACTTTGAGTCACAGGACTCAAGTGAAGGCTGCAGGAATAGGGTATTAAAATAGGTCATAAGCTCACCCATACAAAAGTCAACATAAACTCTCCACACATCTGCAGCTTTCAGAATCAGAGGTAAGTCTGTGGTAGACTTGCATTTTGATGAACGACAGCAGATGGTTTCCTTTTGTCATACCATAACAACAGATCTCCTTAACAGTAGAGAATTCTAAAGGAAAGCTTGGTGGAAATCTTCCAGAAAGTTTCTCACAGATTAGACAATTTTAAACAAAAAGGATATAATGCATAAAAAAACCCCAATCACAATTATGTGAACTAGCTATATGTAATATTTGAAACTGTTTTTAGTAAGAATGAAAAATGGTGGTGGGACTTCAAGAAGCATCATTCTCCATTTTCCCCTGAGTATTTCTTGTGTCTGTTACTCTAAATATTGCAGAAAAATCTAGGTGGTGCAGGGTTTACATCAATTAGCTTTTCTACTAGAAAGATGAGTTTGACTACACTAGATAATTTTGAATCAGACAAGTGAACATTACCCACCAGAAATCACACTATTTAGTCCACTGTATGCAAAGGCTGAAAATGCAAACTGCAGGTAAAGGTTTCTGAGAGCCTGTGGAACTACTTTGGATGTTGCTAATTTGGCTTGTAGCTTAAGGTCAGCAGGAAAAAACTACTCACTTTCTACAATTTTTAATTGTGTGACAATCTCATTGTACAATCACGTTGTAAACTCTACAAAGTCATAAACTTTTAGTCTAAGGATTAACGATTAGGCATAGACTGAAGGGGATGGGGTAGATAAATTGCAACAGCACACAGATAACATTGGAAAACACACCTCAAGGGTACATCTCAAAGGCCAATTTATTGCCTACATCTTCCTTGTCTCAGAGGGAATTATTTATCACTGGCTCATAGTAGTAAAATTTTGGAAAGCCCTGACCTCCAGCCAATCCCAGCAAGTCAGGGGGCTTTCTGTGCCAGGAGGGATTGCTGCTTCATTGCTGCAGTCCCATTGCCCTTTCCCTCCCCTTGGCACACTCCATCTGAGGGGAGAGAGGAAGCAGATGTATAACCCTGCTGCTCCTGCAGGCCCAGTCCCAAGGTCCAAGTAACCTACATCAGGATGCAAGAAAAGCCTTCACATTCTTATTGGGCATGCAGTACACATCAAAATCTAGCCCCAAGAAATCAAGAGATTAAAGTTAGAACATGGTTTAAATGGATCTGAGTGAATAATTTTTAATGAATGTATTTAATGATGGATGAGTTTCCTTCCTTCTTTCCATGAAATGTGGGGAGCGGGTTACAATTTGCTTCACATATTCCTTCCTCATTGAACTTTTTTTTTTTTTTTTTTTAAGTGAGGGGTTTCTACTTCAAGCACAAACTCACTGTTCAATTTCAGTTGGTCCCATAAATCACTTAATATTGTTTCCATCCTCCAGTTTAATGAACATAACTCATGGAATCAGCTTTGTGGTACACAGGCTTATAGAAAGCACATTAGAAATTCACTTTTCATAGTATTCCTGTGTGAGCTTAACGTTTATTTTCTGCCAACAGTTATGCAATTAAAAATTAATAACTATGAGTGTGTGCAGGAAATGACACCAAAAGCAAGCCCAAGATGGCTGAAGATTTGCTTCCAGAATTGCACAAATATAAGTAGAAATTGTTACTGCATTATTCATCCAACTTTAGACCTAAACCAAATACGTCTTGCTAGCAGCCTTGGAAACATATGATGAAGTGTTTTAAAATTCCAGTAGATGTCACCACTTCTCCCCCAGCAAGTCCTTAAGTACCTCTAAAAGAAGCTTTTGAAAACTCAGTTTGCACTACATCATGAGTTGAGAAAGCAGAGAGACTAATTTTGCTTTGGGTTACATCTATGTGTTTTGACAGAAAAAGAATACATCCATTTTTATAATCTATGGCAATGAATTAATGAGCTTATAGAATTCATGCCATTATTGTGAACCAAACAACATGCAGAGTGGCCATCAGTTGCAAAGTGATGTTGTTGCCAATACAAAACAGTATCTAGTGTTGTATTATTTTTACCCATGTCATTTCATACTTTTCAATGATACTTGGACTATAACTATAGCCTTGTGACTACAGTTGGTTTTCTACCTATAACGTTCGTAGCCAGTCCCTGAAGTATTCATTTGCTTTAATTTCCTAAGTTTACACAAGCCCAGTAATGTTTCCTTCCTAAACATTTGGGTTCAATTCTTTTCAACTTTCTCTTCCTGTTATCCACCCCTCTCATGAAAAATGAGACCTCATGCTTCAGTTCACCTGGTTTTCATGGCTACATTTTTCTCCAGTCCCATTGGGAACAAGAAGCCCACAAGGCCTCAAGTTCCCACATTATAGAAGAGGGCTTATACTCCTGGTCAGCTACATCCAGACTGAGATTCTTTCCCATTTGCACACTGAGTCTCCATGGAAGCATATATTTTTAAATAAATATCAGATTAAACTCAAGGCAAGCTAAAATCTTGATCTTTGATTAAGGAGACACAACATCAATGGATTTTTTTGTTTTGTTTTGTTTATACTGACCTCAACCTCTTGAATCTGGGAGCTGCAGCATCTTTAATTGTTTTCTATAAAATTAATTACTTTTCATCACTTTACATTTATCTGCATCACAGAATAAAACACAAAAAAATTACTTACTCCGCACTTTTGAAAGAAACTCAAATCACAAAATGTGATAGCATGTAAAGCCAACCTAAGAAAAACTTATCCTGCTATGGAAAGATAATATAGTATAAATTTCATTTTCTGAAGAATTTTTTTTTTTTTCCCTGTAGAGAAAAATTTTAGTTGTTTTTTATTAAGAATATGGGAAGACAAAATGAATCCTCAGCAATTCCCAAGGCAAGACAATGTTTTGTTTTCATGTGACCAGGAGGCCCCAAGAGAACCTGACTTTTTGACTACATTCATCCCCTAAGATGTGGAAGAGAGTTTGGATACATAGCAATACACAATGATCATATATTGATGAGTTCAACAGTGTTTTAAACACTTCAGGAAGGTTCATTTGCAGGTCTGTAGATGACTTATTCAGATCTCACCCAGATTAAAACAGCCAGACTGACTAGAGACACTACACACGTAAGGAAAACTGGCTCTTAGATATTTTAGAAAGTGAGATAAGATTCAAATGCATCACTGAGACTTTTTTAAAATGTCCTTATTCATGTGACTGGGTCACTTGAACGAGTTAAAAATCTATCAAGCACTGTTTAAGGATATTTAAAACACTGTTTCAATTCCTTTCCCACCCAGCTGTATAGGGGCCTCTGGATTACTGTATTGTCAATGGGATTTGTAGAATAGCAGCCAGAACTAACATGAAACCGAACAATAGCAACATTGTACTCCTAAAGAAAAAAGGAAAATGCAGCCTATGGAAAAACCTTAGGCTGCTACATGAGGATTTACATTTTTTATAAGATTCTTCTGATTGCTATTTCTTTTTTTTTTAAATCAAACCTACATTAAGCTTTGAAAACTGCTTCCTTGTTTAAAAATGAGTTAAAACTGAACAAAAAGACTTTTTAGGTGAACTGTCAAAAGCAGTTTATTGACTTGACTAAAAGTGACTGGAGGAGAATAATATGAGCAACTGTCCCTGACAAGACCAGCTAATTATTAACATGAAGTATTCCAGAAAATGTTTCACCATTACTAAAATAGTGCTGTGTCTATACAGAATAAATATATTAGTTATGTGGTGACTGATTGCAGTTTTCTAGTTTTCAGAAAAGCCTGTCAAGCACACAAATAGTAAGGAAGATGGCTCTTCAGAGGGCAAGAGTTACAAATAAAGTGGAAAAAAAGAGGCATGCAGACAAAATCAGAATTATCCACAGGGCTGCAGCTCTCAGCTGTTCTGATGCGAACAGACAGAAGTTGCCTCTCAAAAGACTTTTTAAAAAGTAAACAAGTCCACAGGATACCGATTGAAGGCAATAGACACCTGAACTCAGTAGGGGCCATGAAGCATTCTCTAAACCAAACTTGCTTGAATCTTCAACAGAAGAAAACACTTTCCACAAGACCTTTGATCATTTTTGTACTTCATAGATTTCCTGTCTCTCAGCATCCCACACAAAACAGACTGTTTGCAAGATGGGACTACAAACCTGCTGCAAGCAAAACCATAAGATGTTTGTTCACTTCCCTGTGACTATAAAAGTAGCCTAAGGGTGAATCTAGATTTTCGTTTGTGCATCGACACTGGAGTGTATGGACTTAGGGTAGAAAGGGACATACAGCCCCTGTGGAAGGTACTGAAAGAAAAAATGAGAACCCATTTGGTAAAATTTTATGCAAAGACGGAGTATCTAGAACTGCTGAGAGTCACTGGTCAGTGAAGAGTTGTTTCAGGACCTTCAGACAGTTTGTAGCTGAGAAGTTTATTCCACCAGTGCAGTCACTAGGACTTAGAACAACTGCTAAACTGACATTTTTTAAAAATAATTCCTTCATACTTTTAAAATTTTTACTTAGCAGCAGCCATTTTCTATTCAACTGATTACAGCTAAGACCTGCAAATAATTTTATACTATAAAAAGTAGCCTCAGAGTCTTAAGAAAATATATAGTTTGTCTATTGACACTCACCAGAGAATGACCTAGGGTATTTATTCATATGCAGCAAGATCCTAGAAAACAAAGTAATGGTTAAAAAATTTTTAACTGGTTTATATTGTGGCTCTCCTCTAAACCAAGTACCTTTTCTTTTTTAGTCAGCTTTTTAAAATACAAGTGAGGGTCTGTTTATTTTAATAGAAACATTTAAAATTAAAAATATTAAATACTTAAGAATGACACTTTTAAAAGAAAATATATCCTTACTACTTTACTGAAAGATGAGCTGCCTCAAAAGTATCTGAGAACTAATTCAAAATACTTCAAGGCTGAGATCCTGATGCCCCTAACACCTCTGTGCGAAACCCATGTTTTACTGATTTAATTTTTGGCAGCCTTCTCAATTATTGGCTCTGCCCCCACCAACATACATCATTTAAATCAGAATTAAAACAGCTACCACATTTTTCCCACCCCCCTCTTTTTTTTTTTTTTTTTTAATAAAACTATGTTGGGAAGAAAGTTAACAAATAGGTGCCATACTCCAAATCAAATTAGAGGGTTTATTGATTTAGGCAATTCCACACCCAGTATTTCAGTTATGTAAATATTCTCTTGCCCCTCTACCTCCCCTCGAGATCCTAGTAAAGACACTTACTCTTCTTTCACCAGGATTATTTTGCCTGCCTAACTCTCCTCCTCTTCACTATTAATAATTTCATGTCTTTCTTCTGATCACTATGATTCCACTATACGTGTTCTGGATTCCTGGTTATGAATTCCCCCCTAGACCACCCCTATCTTCTACTCCAGATATTCTAAACCAATAACTAGTCTATCTCATTCCATAAAGTCTGTGTCATTTTAAGGCTGAGACACTCATGTAAATAATTGGCTGTGCTGCATTATGTGGTATATAAAAAAAATCAGACTAAATTTTTATATACACTGGAATCAGTAAATTGCTTTGAAGACACATGTGCATTGTTAGGTCACATTCTAAGGCTGCAGAGGACATGGACAAAAGCTAGCTAGAAGACAGTGGTAATATCCAGAAGGCTTGAGGGAACAGGCACAAGAAGTGTACCTTTCAGTTAGACATTTGTGACACAGGTGATCACAACAGTGACAGGAAAAATACAGAGTTAGTCACACCTTCTTCATGGCATTTAAGTCTTCCAATCCCTTTTCATTTCTCTAAAGCAAATAAGCAGTATTACCTACTACACTTGGGTTTTTTTTACTGGTTTTCCCTAGGTGCCATAGGGTTCTAGGTGCATTTGAATTATTAAAACAAAAAGTCACCAATTGGCTGTTGAAAAGGAAAGAGAAAAATCTTTGATTTCCCACTGTTTTGTCTGTAAGTCAAATAGGTCTCCTTGATTTGGTGATTATATGGCAGGGGACTGACATGAACTTACAGTTAGTGAGTCTGCTTGTAAAAGTACCAATACCTGAAAGCAGGCTATTAAACATATGTTTTCTCTCAAGTTTTCTGGAGAATATATTGGCTCTTCCTCCTGTGGTGGGAACAATAAACATTTTGTTCTCAGTGATTATGAGTACATTTATTTAATAAGCTATCTTTGTTACTTATTTTCTCAGCAAAAACCTACTCAATGTAATAACTAGCAGGACCAGACCTTGGAATTTAACTTTCCTCTATTCAGATAGCTAGCAATTACAGTACTCTCAAGAGGAAGAAATTTGTCACAGCTAAAGAAAGAGAAACTCAGATGAAAGAGCAAAACAGAAAGTAGAGACAAGGATTTCTGCAAAGCATCTAAGTATCTAAAATAGATGACCCTGTGTTTTCCTTGTTCCTGGTTCTTCAGCCTGTCAAGGGCTGAAATTATTCACCCACCTCTCCATCAGATAAGCACTTTCAGCTCCAAGGAACAAATTCACTCTAGGCCTATCTTTCAATGCTGAACGCCATCTTCCCTCCATCACCTTAAAAATGAGAACACTAGCAATTAATTAGTGTGTTACTTTAAACACGTTACATTTAATATAAATTTGAACTGAAAATCAAAGTGGATTTCTCAAAACACAAAAGCCAATGCTGTGTTGATGGTTCATTGCTGTTATTTAAGCAGAGATGCTCAATACACATATTTGGAACAAGCCATTATAAGATATCAGGCAACGTGACACCCTGCAAACCAAGTCCCATCTTTTGGACACTAACAGGCAACCCTGAAAAACAGTCAAGACATGCAATTTACCAACACATTACCTTATCCATTCTAGATACAAATATTGCTTTAAACAGAGCAGGTCAGGCAAGTAACATTCCAGATTAATGATTCATGTACTAAACACACAATAAACTGAGGAAAAAAAATATTTATTGTATGAATGAAACATCTGGGCCCCAATATCTGTAAACAGTACAAACTAAATCTGAAATCTGAACACATTGTCCAAAGTCACTGGAATGTAAATCAAAGTTACAAAGAATCCTGCAGTTCACTGCACATTTGTCTAACATTTCTAATCTATAAAATCTAAAATGTTCATAAAAATATTTTAAAAATTCTACATTTCTGAGAAGTTTACATTCAAGTTTCCAGAATAATTAAGCTAATATCTAATCTACTGTCATCTCTATAGGTCGAGGAATCCACATATATGAACATACCTGTACATGTATTACACATACTCTTTACCTCACTCTACTAACTGTATCTAGATACACAGGGAGTCCAAAGATTGATCAACAAAAATAGATGTTTTAGTGAAAATGTTTTGATACGAAATATTTTGTTTCATAGTACATTGAAATCAAAACATGTTTGTTCTGGCTTAAACTGCTCTTTTTTTTGTTCGCTTGTTTAAAAACTGAAAAGTCACTTTCAAAGCAAACATTTTAAATCCAGAATTATTCAGAAGTAATGAGAAAATATTTCAGTGCTTGTGATGACTGTTTATTTCCAAGGTAATTGAGAGGAAAGGAAGAGGTATGTTTATTTTCTCATAAGCTTTAGCATATACAAAAATAAAGTGCACAACTTTAGGTAGCAAAAATGGTTCCAATGACACTTAGGTGATGACAGGTCTGGCTTTTTCAAGATACATTTTTCTACCACAAATGTGAGATCCATCTAAATGTATTTTGTTTCTGTAATGTAAACAGCCACATTCATAATAGGAACACCTGTAAATGGACAGTGTGGGACTAAAATTATGGCTACATGTTCACAGATTGAGCAGATCTGTAGTAAAATCAATTGGTGTGGCTTCACATTATTGTACCCGAGAGCAAATTAGACTCATTCCTTGCTACTGGCCTGCTCACTGAGTATTTGATTGACCTATTAGAAATGGATTTAAAATATTATGGGTCATAGTGGCTTTTTCTTAATAGCTACTTCAGAGTTCACTTTGCATGTGTGGACAGGTTTCTTAAATGAGATTTTACCTTTACTTTTTATGGGATAAACCCTACCCCATCTACAAACTCCTGTCTCTGGTGTTAGCTGTAGTTGATGGAACGAGGTTCGGTGCAGCACATTAACAACAGCATTGTATTCTATAATATAATATTGTTGTATTCTATTAGAAATTATCACTCTATCAGCATGATAGCACCAGGATCTCATCGAGTTCAACTTTTATGAAATTTATGAGTTCATTGTTTATATCAGCAATATCAATTTTACCATTTAAAGCATCCATGGTTTATACAAGTATTTCTACTTAGTGAAGTGTTGAAGTCCTTCACTTGTATATTTTTAAAGCTGTACAGTACCATATGTCTTAACAATCATGGAAGTTCAAGGACCTGTCTTGAAGTAACCAAACGATGCAGAATTCCTCTGTTTTACTAGAAAATTACATCTGTGAAACATCTGATTCAAAGTTTATCTTTGAGTGGTCACTTAGGACAGACATCATTGTGTGTTTTCTAATGTTGTGAAACTTCAGTCAAGACAGAGGTCATAGTTAAATGAAGAGATCACAAGGAAGACATGTGAAGGCAGAGACTTCTTAACCCATATACTCAAGAGGAGAAAAAAGTAGCCGCCATGTATCACTGCTTGAAGCAGGACAGATGACTCAGACAGAAAATATGGAAGGCAATCAGTTTAGAAGTTTCCTGGTGCCTTTCATTTAAACACCACACAATACAAAACAAACATTAATGAATTAAGCTGCTTAGTGTATCTACAAAGTAAGTACAGTATAGAAGAAATGCACTTCTTTGTCAGATGTGCTAGTACCCTAAAGTTGCCAATCAAAGCGTTCCAGAGCGATAGTTGCAAGCCATCAAGGAAAAAATTCATATGCTTTCATAGTCTGCAGGGTGCTTTGTGAAAAGCTGGGGGTAAAACACTCTCAAGATACTGCTAGTTGAGTAATTTTAAATTTATATATCTTCTTGATGAAAGGAAGAATGCAAATTTTAAGAGGAAAGTTCATGAGAAAAATACATTATTTTAAAACAAATTCTATTCTTTATGTTTTTATCCATTGGTAAAATCTCCTTTTGTCAACACCAAGAGCTCCTGCAAGTTCCACTTCAAAATTTTATAAATACCAGATTCTTAGAAAAACAGAAAAATGGAAATTGAAGTTACAATTCATTTATCTGTTCTGATGATTCAGTGTGTGCATGCACAACTTTTCACAAAAGTAGTAGCTTGAATATTAAAAACATGTCTGGTCATGCTCACTTCCAGTTCTTGTAAGGCTTGGAAAGGAGGGAAAATTACCAGTGTGTAATGATTTTATGTGGATACCTTCATATTGATGATGGGTGTTGAATTTCATAGAGTTTTTTAGAATTCTCTCCATTTCTTTAGGAAATTTCAGCAAATATAAAGAAGAGAGTTGTCTGCAAGTGTGTATCCTCTCATGGGAACACTTCTTTATACAGCATAAGAATCTCCTCTAGCATCATTTCCAAGCCAGTATTTGAAAACTTTCTGAAAAATTTTCTAAGCTAATCATAGTTACATATTTTCATACATCTGTTGAAAAGTCACAATAGTCAATAACTGAACTCAGATGGTAACATCCCTTTCATTTCAAGATGTATACCTGCAGCTTTAAGGACTGTTTTCTTCCAATGCAACAAATGCATGAGACTAAAGCATTTCTTAAAAAAAACCTGCAAAATTTTCTAACTGTAGAAAAAAATATCAGTGATAAAACAGTATTAGAAGCATTTAACATGAGAGCACCAAATTCTTGGCTTTGTTATCTTGATTGAACTATATGGAACAAGAGAACAACATTTTGTTAGGTCGCAGCGATAAGGTCTGTTGATGTGCCTTGGCAGGAAAATAAAAAATGACCTTTGAAAACCACTGAAACGAGCTTGCTCATTCTGTTTCTTTGCTCCTACAAACCACATGTTCATGGTTTTAAAATAAATAAATCATAAATAACAATAATACAAATACATTTCTATTTAGTATTAAACTATCTTATTGTATACCTATCATGATTTTTCAAAGGTTTTTGGCTCACATTTATACAAAACTCTCTTCCATATTTGTGCATAGCAGAAAGGAATCCACAAGTCTGGGCTTCACTAGCTGCTGAAAATCTGAATCTTCAAGTCGCTCAGGACTCATAACTGCTAGTCTCCGTAAGGCTGCCTAGAAAAACAAAACAACACACTTGTAATACTGTTAAGGTTCGTCAAAGCCTTCATTGCAGGGATCCATTATAACTACCTCTAAATAATATCCAAGACTCAACAATGAACTGTACAGCTCCACGGATTCTTCTACCTGGATAATCTCTCATTACTGTCTCCACCTGACAGATGAATCTCACCTCAAATGCAGTGTCAGTTCTTTTGGGGCACATTACTCTCGGAGTCTGTAGGGACAGTGGTGTTAAGAAATACAGAGGTGAGAGTCAGAGCACTTTGATTGTAAACCTATCTCTGATCTGCTGCACATCTCACATTGCCTCTTCCTCCCTCAATTCTCCTCTTGGCTTTTGTTTATGAGAATGGTAAGCCATGTGATTCAGAAAACATCTGCTGCTGAAGTTTTGTGCAGTGCCCATAAAAGCAATCTTTTGGCTACTAGCGTAGCAGAAAAAAAAAAGTCATACATTTCAAACCATTTGGGAACAAATACAACTGCCAATAAAACTTTCTGACTGCAAGCTGTACAATACATATTGCATTGATGTTAGTGTTATCTTCACAAACTTAGCACTTCTTAGAAGTTACTTGTTTTTCTCACCGGAGAAAAATACACAACAATTACATACCCTCTACAACCTGACATGACAAATGCAACTGGAAAGCAGCCTGGCTTTCCTCAAAAACAAAATGTCTTCTATTGTTAAGGTCTGATAGTTGTGATCAGCTTATCTCAGTGCCACTTGTCAATGCAGCACTAACACACGAGTTAATTGCCTGTTTCAAAATACACAGAAAACTACCAAGCAGTACAAGCCCTCACACTTCACTGACAATACCTATTAGAGCCTGAAGCAGCTTATGCCTCAAGGACAATATTTTGGACACATACTTATCAGAAAGTGTCATCAGGCAGTTACTAAAATATCAGGAGAACTGCTGAGACAGGCAGGTAACATCTCAAGCAATAGGCACGAATTCAAGGAATGTCCAGCAACAACTTCAATGAGACAGAAAAATCAGTCTGGTTTGCTGCCGCCACTCTGTGGCCTCTGCTCTAGCAGTACAAGATTAACAAGCCTTCTCAACATGTATGAAGGATGACCACAGCATTTCTTACACTCACATTCACACTCTCTCTTCATCCTAAATGAGTCCTGCTTAAACACACAACTTCTCATGTGCTGCTAATCAAAGCTGCATAACCAAGTTTTATTTTACATTTAAAATAGCATTAATACTAAAAAGCACTGTCAAATTCCATTCTCCAGTCTTCATTCATCAAAGGCTATCTCCTAGCCCTGGATCACTCATGTCCCCAAAGCACTTTCCTCTCTCAAAATCCTAGGGGAAATGACTCATCTCCAACAGCTGGCTGGGGCTTACAGTCCATGCAGTGCTGGGCCAGCAGCTGGGATCTTTCTCCTTAGCAGAGAAAGTGTTAATTTTCTGTTGGCCACTCCTTGGCTGGACACTATATTGTCTTGGAGACTCTAATAGGAAAAAAAAATTAATTGTAATGAAAGCAAGAAATCTCCTTTCCTGTTTTTGGCCACTACATAAATATTTCCATACATGTGTGTGTGCAGATAAAGGGCTGTGATTCAAGGCTCATTTCAGCAAATACAGCATCATCAGAGAATGGAACTTAAGAGTTACCGAAACTTTAAATTCTGAAGTGTTGCAGTGAAAATTTTAATGCTTAGTAATGAAGATGAAGCCATTTTTCCTTATGTGCTTAAATCTTCAATCAGAGGATAAATAATTGACACTGTAGAGGATTATGCTTAAGGGGAAAAGCAGGAGACCCGGACATGAATCTAAAACATTCCTGCGATACTTATGAATTTTGAAATCTAAAGGGCTGGGTTTTTTCTGCATTTTTCAGGATAAACATGAAAGAAAGATTAAAATGTACCTACCAAACATGCCACTAAAACAGAATCACTGTTATTTCTTTCTGTTGGTGACCTGCAGAGTTTAATTAGGCGAGGAATACCTGTGTGCACAAAAGAGCATCAGGAGAAATAACTTAGAAAAACAAACGACTTATTCTGATATGGGTATTTTTTCAGCTATTCCATATTTATGTAGATATGATCTCTAATGCAAGGATTATATCCAAATACTTAAGGGACTATCCATGAAGCTATGCAGTTCAGAGCATCCATGATTAATAATTGGAAAGCATGAACAAACAAATGCATTGGATTTACCCGCTATTGCTGTTTTACAGTGGAAATTGGGACTTCCATGTCTTCCCTATCAATCCTCCCATACACCCTTAAACTCCAGCCAAAAGAACATGTTTTTTTTCTGTTAGATTCATCACACCTAAACCTGCAGAAGTGCAAGTTCTCTGTCCACTGACAGATCCTGCACTAGGGTATAAAGGAATGGAGGAGACCACCTTGTCAGTTAGCAGAGTCTGCCACAGCTCTGTGGTGAGTGGATGCTGCACCTCAGGTCAGGTTCCTCCGGGAAAGAAGCCTAAGCTTCATTTAACACAGCCTTCCGAGTCAGTCTCTGGACAGACTGTACAGGGAACCTATTCCATAAAGCCTACCAAGGGAGACTAAAAATTAAAAAGAGCTTCTTCATGACTGGCAGCTCCTCCCTCTTTTTCAGTCTGCCATTAAGCTAGTGATACATCCTTACAGCTGAGCTTTACGGCTGCATCCGCAACTTCAGGATCTCGGCTGAGTCGTGCCAGGGTAACTGCAGATTTCTGCTGGACTCTCTCACAAGCAGCAACTTCTGCTGAATTTCCTGAAGAAGACCTTTCAAAGAGCATTTCCATTAAAAGTTGAATACCTAGAAGGATGTAAAAGCCATTGTTATCCTCTCTCCAGCAAAAAACTCAGTCCAAAAAAAGTAAAGGAAAAAAGCACACTAAGTAAATACAGACCAATCACTGCCCAAATAAGGCACGGTGAATGTATAAATGTGAACTGCAGCTTGGCCACCAGCATTCAGCCACATCTGATATGTGCAGAATTTTGTCTTTGCTAAGAAGCTACAGAACTTCTGGAATTAGAAAATGCACTAATCATTCCTTCCATAATAAGGTAAAATAAGGGTGTCTTAGAATAAAGAATCCTTTAATAAGAGAAATTATTAAATTCTGCATCTTGAAGTTTACTGTGCAACTAACTCTTCACTTCAGAAGAGACAGCATCATCCATGTTGAAATGGTTTCATTAAATTATTGTTGCCTGTAGGAGCTGATTTTCTTATTGTACTGATGTCTGTTTTCTAGATTATTTTAAATGTAAGGACAATTATGTGCTATTAGACTCCATGTGCTATTAGGCATTCAGATTACTCCAGGTAGCATCAGAGGATTTTAACTGTTAGAACATTTACATAAATAATTAAGTGAATTAGCATCAGAATCATGCAGCTAGATAATACTCAGTTGACATACAAATACAGTCAAAGTTGAGAAGAAAACATATCTAAACTCTTCAGGATTCAAAGACCCTTCTCAGTTTGTAAATCTGGCTTTTGATCAGCATCTGTTTATTACAACATTAGGCAAACGCAAGAAGTCTTCATACACAAGATGAGTGTCAACCCTTCTCAAAAGCCTGGAGGCGAATGGCTCTGTGTGGACTTCCATTACAGAGCATACA
The DNA here is from genome assembly GCA_024611175.1 of Megaceryle torquata. Classification (NCBI taxonomy): domain Eukaryota; kingdom Metazoa; phylum Chordata; class Aves; order Coraciiformes; family Cerylidae; genus Megaceryle; species Megaceryle torquata. The sequence continues at coordinate 39,113 of JANIJG010003375.1, forward strand.
CAAACTTTATTTCATCACCTTGTGCTTGAAAACCCACACGAACATCTCCACCTCTGTAGTACATAGCATCAATCAGGCCTAGTTGGTATAGTTTCATGAACCAATCAAGTTTCTGCTGTAGTAGGAGCTGAAATACGATCAAACAGCTATCCCAAACAACAAAACAGGCTTTGATGGGCTCAAGAAAAGACAGCCAAACTATGTAACCAATCCATTAACCATAAAGGAGCACAAAAGCTTCTAGTGCATATCCCAATTGTGAGCACCAACAGCACATCAGAAAACAGCAGCACAAGTCGAACAGACAAGTCACCAACAGGGTATCCTCTACCCAGTTCTCTAATTACAGACACCTAGGGTCCTGGGAGATGTCAGTGTCTTACCAAGAGCTTCTAGAAAAGACTCTGGGTAGGGAAGCCTGATGTGCCTGCACCAAGAAGTCCAGGACCACCTCTCCAGGAACACAGGGATCTTGGACCAGGAGCATGGCAGGAACGTGGATCTGTCCAAGCTCTCTCTGTGCCTGCCTTATCCCTCCCACACAACAAGGACACACTACAAGAAACCACCCTGCTAACCTGCCTTGTTTCTCCCCCTTACTGCACTGTCTTCTGTATGGGACAGGGAAGTCAGGTAATTTGCAAAATGTCATCTAGCTGTGATTAAATTGTTCCAGCATCCAGATCCATTCCACCTCTGTACTGTCATTTGGTCTAAAACTGCAACACCTAGCCACATCAGCAAGGACATCAAATGCACACTACCTCTGTGCACACATGGATCACAGTAAACAAATCAGTACTGCCTGATGCTTGCCAGCGACATTTGTGTGCACAGAGCTCAAATTTCCCACCAGACAGAAACATTTACATTGAGTATTAGGTAGGAATTGGCCAGTTCTATTTCAAGCTATGCTTCCATGCAGACACTTTCTGAAAGCCCTTCTCGCACCTACAATCAGCTATACTTGAGATTCAAACGGGTCCAAACTCAAATCATTCCTACCCAAACCTTAATTAAATTCCAGAAGGGACATTCCTAGGACAGAAAAAGCAATATATGTGAAGCTTTACTGTAATTTAATTATCTCCCACAAAGCAAATAAACAAACAAACAAAAAAAAGCATCTGTCTTACTATATTGCTTGTCCATGAATTTGCTGGCAGATATATTAATAAGGCAGTTTATCTTCCTGTATTCTTATCCACAGAAGTATTAACTTAACTTCTCAGACTTGTGCTGGACCTATAACACCTAGGGTTTTCTCAACATAATGAATTTCTCATAATATGGTATTTAAAGAAGTGTGGAAATAAAATGGCAACTGTGGTATATTAGTAAAAACATAATGCTCTAAAATTTATAATACCTCTGAATACCTGTGGAAAATGTGACACAAAATGCAGGCATGCACAGCTCAGTATCAGATATCTTTCAATGTGCAAGAATTGGCACCTTATACAACATTAATTACCAGAGTAAAGGTTGTTGAAACACTTTGCACTACCTTGCTTTAGATCTGTAAGTCACACACACGGAACTTTGGCAATACGGTCACACAGGCAAAGTTTTCTAAAGCAGTGGTAATTTATTTCAGTTACACTGAACCATCTCAAGGACTCATTTTGCACCCTGCAGCATTGCGCAATATCCAGTAGAGACGGGATGCAGAATGAAGTATTACTAGTAAAGTTTTTCCCCTTTCCCTTGTAACCACTACCTTCCCCATCTATACATGTTCTCCACAAACAAATACAGAATATAGTTTGGCTAAAATACATACCATTTCCTTGAATGATTTCTGAAGCACACTGGTCCAAGACAGACATGTTTGCCAATATTGTTACCACCTGTTATAAAAAGAGAAGGAAATATGAAGTATTGCCCTACAGCTCAGTAATATTAAATAGCACTGTGGTTTATAAAATTTGTGTGGCAGAAATATGGCAAACTCAATAAAACTAAAAAGCATTCTTGTAGTTGAACAGTGTTCCCACATTTGTGATTTCTCAGAGGTCTTTATCTTATATATTATTTCATAATATATAAAAAAAACTGAAATCCAGACAACAAAACCAGTAAAACCACCTTTTCTCATGCTCCTATATTCATGAATAAAAGTCTGTCATATAGAGATCTAGGCAGGGATCAAATTGGTAGAAAGAGGAAGATTTATAAAACCCAACCAACTGAAAAAAACTTGGAGAATTCAGCCAGGAGCTGCTTTCCCTCAGGAACCAATCCTGTAGTAACGTTCTGGCTCAGGCAGAGCTCACGGTGAAGGCTGAGAGCCAGCAGATAGCATATGTTGAGTAGCGCTAAGTTATTGCTATCCTTCTGCTTCAGGGGTAAGGCAAAATGTTGAGAAATCCTTACAAGTGATTTGGAGTTTGGAGCCTTGATTTGAGTATTTAGAGAATACTTTTTAGTTTTATTGAAGCCATAAGTTGTGCGCATGTCAAAGCACTGTCCCAAAATTAGATAGGTGTCCTGATTTATACCTTTCCCGAACTAAGACCTAGATTAGGTTTTCTAACAACAGGAGCACATTTTTAGATCCCGATTTACAGAATTTCTTATTAAAAATAGCATTGACAGTTTTCAAGATTGTGTGCAACTCAGCTTGCTTAAAGCGATACAGCAAGTCCTTGACAGAAGCTGGATCACGTGGAGCTGTTGGCTTTCAGATACCCATTCTCTTTTATTGATGTAATTTCTCTCATACATCCTGCGAGACATTATTTTTTTACTTTACCATTCAAATAACTTGCTTTCTGCATGCAAACAGATCTCAATATTAACATGAGAGATCAAATAATGTTATAGATAATTAGAATACAAAATAGAAATAATTTTATTTCTTAGAAGGTTTTCATTTTCTCTGTTCTCGTCGAGGAAAACTGATCAGCCTCAAAAATAGCAATCAATTTGAGAACTGGTTATCAGCTTCTTAATGGTACAAGGTCAGTTCACAAACAAGCAAACTTCTTAAATGTAAGTAGGCATGAGATCAAGTCACCATTCTGGTCTCACTTTGCCATTTTCATAACAAGGATGACTCATTTTTGGTGCTGTGACATAAAGGTCCTCCACTTCTGAAGGTAGTGTTAACAGTGTCATCTCTCTGAATAAATATACTTACTTAGGATGCAAATGAGTTGCTGAAACTCTACAGAGTGACAGGTAGAAATATGGTAACTCAGTATATGTCTATGTATTTATTCCATATTAATTATTAACTGTGTTTCAGGCACACTGTATATGTTTTCTCATTCCAAATTATATCCTGTTAATGAAAATTGCTTCCTCTGTGCAGAATCTGTACCCCATGTGGCTCTCTAAGCCACAGATGAAGAATTCAATTAACCACAATTTGAACATATGCCAATTATTCCACTGCTTCGAGTTATTTTGTCTAATAAGTATTTTCATACATAAAAATATTTTGTGTGTATCTTTTGACACCAAAATTTATTTGAGGTTGTATCTATACTTCCTTTGTGTTGATTATGTGTCCTCCTATATCTGCAATGTGTTTATGAATTAGCCTAATGGGTTACTATGTATCCTTCTTCAGAGGGGTTCATAGGAGACCCTTATCACCAATAACAGTCAAGTTCTACCTATGTTATCTTTTAAAATCTTAGTAGGACTTGACAGGCAGTTAAACCACAGATTAGCTCACTCCATATGGAAAGAATTTCCCCAGAAAAGTCACATTTTCCTCTGATGTAAACAATGTAACATGAAATAGCATAATGTAAACACATAATAGACATGCTGAATAAAGAATTGACAACTGCTATATTTCCCCTATCCTTGCCTATTTTAAAATTCAGTATACATGCAACTAACGTGAAAATTTCCTCTGTAATACAGACCAAAGTTCAATGAAGGTTACTATTAAAGATGAACTCTCTAGAGGACAACTCAAACTTAAATGTAGACTCAATTTCCTTTGAAAAGCAACACTTCCATGGGCACTGGAACTAATGAAGTCTCATTTCTTCTGGATTTACAGTTGGTCAAAAGCCACAGACAGACCTTTTCCTTCTCTCCCACTGTAGATTGCTTGTTTGGGTTTTTTTGGTCTAATGATATATAGGCTTTATCTTAGCCTCTGTTTTACCATTATCCGGCTCCAAATTTCATAAAGCTTTAGGAAATCTCTCAAAAATAACTACGAAGTCCTGTTGAATCAGCAAACCAGTTCAGATGATATTGTGAGACATGAAGCACACAAACGAACATAGATAAAAGTGGCTGCATAAGCCTCATTTCCACTATGAAAATAGATGAACATTGCTGGAAAAAAAAATAGATACCACAACCTCTTTCAAAACTGAAATAATTTTGAAATTGAAAAACATGAAAATATTTAACATTGAATCTCTACTCTTCATCTGTAATTTTTGTATCAATTTCATTAATTGTTCAGGACATTTTGGTGTAAAAGATGACACTCCAAGATTAAGAAGGACTGGCAGCTAAGAGTTTATGATCCTTGCAAATTTTCTGAATTTCTAAGCCATGTGATGAACTTGTAGACAGCTCAAATTATAAAAAAGAACACATCCTAAAGACAGGACACAAACTCTAATCATCTGACAGTGCCATCATACCACAAAGAAAGTCTGTGCTGAAGCCAGCCATAATTTCCAGTACCCCAGTGATATCTTGGTCTGTGGAATCTGCAGATGTACTAATAAGACTACCAGAGATTTTCCAGAGGGGAAAAAAAAGTTGCTTCATTGTATGTGGAATTCCTTAATGAAACATCTGATCTCACACTCTGTTGCCAGATCTACTGCAGGATTATAGAGGACTGCCTTAGAAATCATGTGCTGCAAGAACTGATCCTATCCAGCATAAATCCCTGCCTCAGTGTCTGTATGTCTGCTAGGCAGACCGTTCTAGAGCTAGACCTTGTCCATGTGTCTCCAATACCTGTATTCTAGCAGAGCTCTCTGATAGAATAACCCAGGCTAGTCCCTGCTCTGCTCTCTGTTTTACAGACCCATCAAAAATTGCAAGTGCTTCTCTACAGCAGGACTCTGATAAACCTGATGGCTGCAGCTTTCTCTGAGGGAACTGGCAGCCCTAAAAACCACTGTAGTAATGAACATCATAGAAATATAGACAATCAACAAATAATGAATTAATACATTTGTTTGCCACCAGATGAAAGCTGAATTATTCAAGTCAGTGTCACATGATTTACACTACTAAAAATAAGCAGAGGAACAGGCCTCTGGGGTTCATCCCTGCGATCACCACCTACCTGAAAATGTGCTACGCACTATGCACCTAAACCACGTAGTAGTGAGACACAGGAAAATGCAAAATGCCAGGAAGAGAATTCTCAGACCAGCTCATGTTTTAACACCTTCTGAAGAGACACCAACTTATGAAAATACTAACATGCAGATAGTTCTTACTGGGACTAGTAAGATTTTCACAAGACTAAGAGACTAAATAGTTAACTTTCAGAGCTTAAAAAACCATACCCAAACTCAAGGAGCTCCGAAAGTTCACCTTTAAATAATTTGTTCGTCAACTAAATATGGATATTTGTGGGGGAGGGGGGGTCTTCTTTAGCTCCATGAAAAGTTTACAATTTAAGAAATACTTAAAAATAAGAGAGATATTTCATACTTTTCAAATGTCAGTAGAGCATCATGCTGTGAGTCTTGCAGTTGCCCTGGAAACTGATCTAAAAACTAACTAAAAATCTCTATTTCCATAGGCAAAATAAGTAAACAGATAGTAAACACAGATAGTTCTCTGTAGTGACAATATCATCCATTATTATAAAATTGGCAGTGTTGATCTTGCCAATTGCTCTGGTAAACAAAATCTATTTCTATAATTTGAAAAGTGTTTTTAGTTCCACATAGTTTCCTCCCACTCAACCAGTCTCTCACATATAATGAATAATGAACCTTGCTTTTCAGTTCTGTAGTCTGCTTTGCACTGAACCATAGGAATTTCAGTTGTCAGAGTGATTTAAATTTGAGAAATGATGGTTAACTAAGAATCTTTAAAACAATTTGGTTCAAAAGTCTCTTGAAGGACAACAGTCATCTTGGAAATCCTTTTACTTAAAAAAAAAAATGTAATCACCAATGCTATAACAACTCTTTTCATCTAAACAACTCAGTGACTAATGCTCACTAGCCAATGCATAAAGGACTGAGACTTCGTTGTTGAAGTGCAAACTAGAGGAAAATATTTTGTTATAAACTAAGATACAGAGTGAAAATCTGAGATGCTTTAGTTAACAAAGAGATTTAAACTTAAAGAGCACATAAGAAACAGAAAGATTCTTTGATAACTTTCCCTTAACAGGAGACTTAAGATGATCTAAAAGAATTTCTCATTATTGTGAGACCAGCTAATCGGGAAGAAAGAGGCAGTAGGATTTGGAAGATGAATGTGCATGGTTTAGCCTGTTAAAGGGGCAATATCTTCCCCATTTTAGGGTCATATCTCACCTGGGGGAGTGGGAAGTGTCTACAGAGGTGGAAGATGTGGTGCTAACATACTTTTATTAAAAATAAAGGCACACTATTCAGTAAGCTTTTATTGACAGTCGAAACAAATAGAAACACACAAGCTTAAGCTGAGAATTAGCAAGTAATTTGAGTGGCAAAGTGGATCAATATAATATTATTAATTCTCTTAGTTAATTATTCCTTTAAGGCTGATTCATTGCTAAGTAACTTTTTTTCCTAGGTATTATAAGAGTGTTTTGTAATTCATGCAAATAAGTGACATAAGGATAAACCAGAGTGTGTCTCAAAGTTCCAGATACCCATCTTCAGAAACAAAGGGCCATTCGACAACTAATCAGAAGCAAGATGGAGTCTTTTTTTCTAAGTGTAACTTAAAAACATCTAAACTTCATAATTCAAGATCAGTCCCCAGAGAGACAGCAAAAGAGTACATACAGCAGGGGTCAAGACCAGGCAAGAGCATGTCAAGAAGACAAGGAGCTAAAGAAAACCAAGCAATTTTGCTAAGGAATCTCTAGAAGTTTTCTTTGGGACATATTGCTTAAAATAGAAAAATTAATTCCCCTTGCTTCCGATAGCCATTTTTGTGGTTGCAAATTCAGTTTTCTTCCTGAAAACAGAGAAATATACCAAGGTAAGGAGATCAAGGGGTCTTTCTGTCACCTGATTTGAACAGGCAAACATCCCCATAAAATAACAGTAACAGTCAGAGACATGATCTCCTTGCAAAGTGTAGGTCTACACTGAGACTGTATCGGGGAACTAAAATCTTGGAACGCTGGGGCCGAGCAACAGAGACTAAAGCTAAAGGAGTCTTGCCCTTTGGAACGAAGGATGTCTTTACTACATTTTTATTCATTTTCATCATATTGCTGCCTAATCTAAGGAATAAGCAGAATAAACAGATTCCTGCATTTTTATACATTAAAGCAGCACATAGGAATGCCTCCTGCATGGCTCACATGGTGAATGGGCATGTCCCATAGAACAGGCCATAAGACTCTAAAATAGAGGTGGAGCTAGACTGTGTCTCCTCCCTTCTGAGGCCACAGTTTTCTGTCTTTCAGATGAAAATCAGTGTGGAACAAAATAATCATCCCTCAGACTTCCTTCATGGTGTTAGAAAGCTGCTTAGATTTTGAAACTGAATCAACTGAAGACAGGTAAGACATCTGGTCTCCCTAGAGCAGAGCACAATTTGGCCTCAGCCAGTGCATAGTTGTAGGAAACAGCTGTGCTTGTCTGGCTAGTCTAACTGGAATCAGGGTTTGAGTAGATGGAAGGAAATTTAATTATTCCCATTTTAGAGGGGGCAGAAAATGCAGAGAACTAATTCAACTGCCATTAACCCAAGTGGAGTGGTCAGGAAGTATTTTCTGGTGCTTTCCTAGAAGGTTACAGTTTTCTGCTTGAGGAGGAAAAAGAAAAACTCTAATATGTAGAAACACTGTTTATGAGCTCACCTGCTCAGAACCAAGACTGAAATCACAACCTTCACCTAGACAGTGATTCTGTTTTGGAAAAAGAAGACAGGTGGCAAAACTCAGAGGCTGTATGAAATCTGTTATCTCATTTCCTGAAGGACTGAAGACAATGAGATGACAGACACGGCAATGCGTCTACATAACCATCTCAGATTTACAGCTTTGTGATTGGTACAGCCGGCAGCAAAGTCTGTGTTTAGAGTTTCTGCAGTAAACAGCCCAACACCAGCCTAATTGTACTGTGAACCTGGCAGGCAAGGGCAGAAAAAAAAGACTGCAATGAATTGTGCTGACATAGCATGTTTCCTCTAGAGACACTTTACCCTGAGTAAGTGCAATGTCTGCCCAACTTTACAGATGATTAAACAAAAATGCAGAGAACTTAAATTGCCTCTTCAAAATCAGAGCAGCAGCAGTATTAGGAATTGATCCCAAGAAGAAAAAACTCACCACACAAAGCTAGCAAAGAAAAGCAGAGTTCTTCAGTTTAGCTGGGATTTTATTCTTCCAACTGAACCTTTTGCTTTCTAAGTTGAAGCACGCTGTCTTACCCTGCATCAAACCCGATGCAAATCTCCAAAGGTGTGTTGAACTGCAGGAAGGTTGTGCAAGCATGCTGTTGAACCAGACTGTTAAGTATCACTTACAGCTGATCTTGAAAATAATTTTCAAGAACTCAACAGGAATCTCAGATGTACTGAAGTCAGACCTGAGAGAGGTAGACCACCAAGCTTTGCTCCTAACCCTGTCACTGGCTGCTTGTGTAATGTGCCACAGGTGATCGAGTCCCAGGAAGCCACAGACATTTCTTCTATGGGAAAGACCAGCTGATAGCTCAGCAGTGGAATGGATAGTTCTTTTCTGACCCAGCTGGGAGAGGGAGCTCCTTCTTCCATATTTATTTTGTTCCAAGAAGAGAGCTTTAAAAAGCATAAACAAGGACTCTTCATCAACTGCCTTTCCACCATCAGTAATTTTGTTAGTATTCCTCTCATTAAAAATATTGCTCTCGAAGTCTTTCACTGAGTGTTAGGCAAGATTTTAAAAAACAGCAGATTTTTTTAATGTTGAAGTAAAATCTATCTCTGTTCTCCTTTTGACCCAGCAATCTCCCATGTAAGAGAAAGAGGGGGGCTGGGACACAACAAGAGGAAAAAAGCAAATGCCCTGAGGAAAAAAATATAAATGGAAGAGTGGACAGAAGGCTGTGGAAGCTAGAAGAAGAACAGTATTAAAAGTTTCAAATCTTAAATGAGACAGAAGGTCTCTGTTTCAAAGCCTGCAGCAGCTCCCAAACACCAAGAAAACAAGAAAGAAATTAGAAGCAAAAGCAGCAACCATTTCCCTTTTCTCCTTCCAACTTAAAAGCCTTTCTCCACCTCAAACTTTTTTGAAATATTACTCACTGATTTTAGACCTAGAAATAACCACTCTAAAATGGATGTGTTCACTGCACATTAATTCTTTCTCTGCCTGAATATCAGTCTGTTAGACTATACCTCCACAACTTCACAGGTAAGGTGAGAATACTAGCAACACTGAAGAGACAAGTGGGAATGCAGAGAGAAAAAATTTATTATAAATAAACATTCTGTGTATGAACATACATATTTCATAGTTTTCCTTGTAGAACCTAGGATGATGGTTAAAGTCAAGAAGGCTCTGAATGGTAAGAGTTTTGGCTAAACCCTTCTGACTTAAATGGAACGCTTAAACTCCATTAAGACATCTGACTTTATGCATTACACTGTTGAATTTTGGCATCAACCCTTCTGAAAAGATATACTGATGGTGCCTTAAAGTAAAAAAAAAAACCAACCAAACAAACAAAAAACCCACTGCTATCCAGAAAATAAGTATCTGCAGCAAGAAAAAGAACATGCCACATTGATCTCCATTTTAACCCAGGACTGGAGGATGAAGTTATCTGGAAACTACTGTTTTACCTGATGACTCTTACACTAAGTATTTTGTTCTAAATCTAAGCTATCTCAATGTACTACTGCTGGTTACAGAAGCAATACTGGCTTCTATAGAACGGACAATGATTATCATTAAGTCCAGCACTCACTTCTAGATTTCTTACCTGACCTAATCAAACACTGCCTGGGAAATGAAAGAGGAAGGAGGTTGGTTTTCAGATAGCACAGGCAGGAAAAGTTTGTTATTTGCACACAAAATCTTTTCAGAAGTCAACAGACAGAGCACTCTTAGAGGTGCTCGAGCAGGAAAATACTTTCTGCAGGCAACACAAATGCATCTGGCATCCAGCTCCTGGGGAGGATGTTACTTATACTTTCATGGAGGGTAATAACTAATCAGTACTAGCTGCCCTTAGAAAAGCTGTATAGGAGGACATACTGTGATGAAATAAAATAGCACAAATGAAAAAAAAAATAATCGTTCCCTTCTTGCATTTCAGCCATCTTTCATTTTTGACTTAGAGTGAGCATGTTTCAGTCTATTTTAGACATTACAGTTTTCTTAAATCAGCAGTAATGCTAAAGTAGTAATGTATTTAGAACACTGGGTAGTTTTCTCCAGAATATGTGTGTTACTTGAATTAAAGCTCTGTATGAAAAACAGGGTGTTTAAGTTTGAAGGGCTCTTCTATATTTTATGATAATTAGACCATATTTTGTTGTATTTGCTATGAACCTTATTCTTATTTGAATTGTTTCAACATTTACTATAGCTTATTTCTAATTCACCTATTTTATTGCCAGGACAACCTGATCATTCATAATGAACAATAGTTCATAAAAACATGTTCCTCTGTGGTTGCATATTTCAAAAAACCCAACAACCTAGAACCAAAACATTTCCAAGCCTTCTCAACTTTAAATCTAAGTGTCCTTAGGCAAATGTCTGCTGGCTGGGACATAATTTTATTTATATATATATAATGGGAACGTTAGTAACTGTATTATGCACCTAAAAGGAATTGAAGTATATATACATATATCAAAAGCCAAAATGGCAATTTAAACTGTCCTTATAAAATAATAGTATTGTAATGCTGCTTGTCTCTCTGTTTTACTCATTGCAACAGCCAAGCAAAGAGCAAACTAAAAACCAAAATATTCCATAAAGCTGTTGTAATTGGCAGACACCCTCAAACACACGCTTGTTCAGGAATTTGAAGGAAGATTTCTCTTCGGACTGTTACATTACTAAAGCTGCTTGACAAGCAACACTGACAGCAGTTAAAGACAAGCACCACTCAGATTCCACCTGAGCATCAGGTGCTCAGTTACAGAACACAAGGTAGGACTTTATAGTCCCCATTGCTGCAGAAATAATAAGGGGACAACTCAAAAAAACTTACAGAAACACACCACAGAAAACATCACACCTTCCCGATCTCATTTTTCATTCCAAGAAGGAATGTAAGGGGTTATCAGGGATGTAATCTCCTCAGTTCTTGGAAGGAAGCCATTCACTTCTCTGTTCCTCTAGCTAACGAGATGTCTTGCAAGCTGCAAAATGCCTGGAACTAGTCTGTTACCTAATAAAGTCATGCATATTTCTTTAAATGTCTGCCGCCTTCATACAAAGAAGGGGCTTGCTATGCTACCCACAGAGCAGACTGAAAACTCACAGCTGACAGCAGAATTAGGATGAGGGCATAAAGAAATAAGGAAACAAAACTGCACTAGTGTACAGGAGGAATAAAGAAAGAACATGAAGAATTGTACATATTTATTAATAACATAAAGCTATGTCAAACACCACAGCTGATGTCCTTGACTTTGCCCAAAGAGCGATAACAGAATTGTAGCTTAACTCCATCTTTTCATAAACACTTCTGAGCTAGAGAATACTGAATGCTATTAATATAAGCTATAGGAGCCCTCTGGGACACCAATAACCAGATTCTAAGGTCCCTTGATTTCCATGGCTTGGCTTCTGTTGAAGGTACACAGAGTTTTCCGTGGCAGTCAGATCCCAAGTCTACTGTAAATCATCTTTTAGCTACTTCAGAGATGGGAAGGGGACGTGGCTTGTGAGGCTTGGATTATGGACTCCTAATTATATTCACAATGTCTCAAGCAGAAATAGGGTAACAGAGCTGACTAGCAACCTCCATCCCTTAATGAAACCTTCAAGCATCTCTGCTGAGACAAAATTAATCACTGAGATACCAAATAAGCAGTGCTTCTGTAGCACACCATTGCATGGTAGCACCTGAGAGGAAGAAAAGAATTCCCTCTGATTTCATCCATGCATTAGTGCAGATCTTTAATTTTATGTCTGTCTATTAAAAAAAAAAAGGTGAAAAAGTGAAATGCAAAAGTACCTCAGGAGTATTTGGCAGTAAAACTTGCAAACCATCTACCATGCAGTTAGGACTTGATCCAAAGCCCACCGACGTCAATGGGCTGAGGATCAGATCCTTATTCAGCTTCGGTGCTAATTCATCTTTAAATTGACAATTGTATATTTAGACTGCAGCATCCATATGTATCCTGTTTGCCAGAGAGCTCTGTCCAGTCAAGTTTTGAATACCTCCAAAGACAGAGAATCCACAGCCTCTCTGGGCCTCCATGTTACTGTTTAGCCGTCTTCATGATGACAAAAAGCCTATAATATATTAGAAATATGGGACTTCAACTTTTTTTTTCAAAATTACATTAAAAGCTGTCATATTTCATAATGCTTATAATAAAAAGGAACAGAAGCAGATAAAGAAAGATATATACTGAAAGGAAACAAGAATGGAAGACACAAAAGCAACTTAGGTTTGACTGTGTCGAAACAGAGCTGAAACCTGTTGACTTTTACACGAATGTGCTCAGACAGCATCTTGCTGAGAAATCACTCACCTGATCTCGGGAATACGGAGTATCCACTCTGTGTTTGTCTGAACACGCTGCTAGAAGAATCTGCATTGCATTTAACTGGAGCAATATTTCACAAGCCATGGTATCAAAGAAAGTAATATTGGCAAGAGCTGCTGAAGCCAGCAGAAAAACTTCGCCAGATGAGGCTTCTTGGCACAGTTCTAGGAATGCAGAAAAGTTGAATAAAAGTCATTCCTTTATTGCAAAAAACACGGTTAAGTGTTTCAAAGAGATATTTAAGCATCTGCAACTTGTATGAATAACCTTAGTATATAAGAACAAGTTTATAATCATTAAGATAAAAAAAACAGAAAATCATCTTAATGTTGACAATTATATAACAACATAGAACTGTTTAGGTTGAAAAAGATCTTTAAGATCATCTAGTCCAACTGTTAACCCAGCACTGCTAAGTCCAAAACTAAACAATGGCCCTAAGCATGACAGCTACATACCCCTCCAGGGATGGAGACTCCACCACCTCCCCTGGGCAGCCTGTTCCAGGACTTCACAACCCCTTCAGGGAAGAAATTTTTCCTAATATCCAACCTTAACCTTCCCTGGCACAACTTGAGGCCTTTTCCTCTTCTTCCAAGTAAGAAGGGATAGGATAAGAGTCCAACCCCCATCTTGCTACAACCTCCTTTTCAGGTGACTGTAGAGAGTGATAAGGTCTCCCCTGAGCCTCCTTTTTTCCAGGCTAACCAACCCCAATTCCCTCAGCTGCTCCTCATATGACTTCTGCTCTAGAACCTTCACCAACTTCGCTGCCCTTCCTTGCACGTGGTCCAGCATCATAATATCTTTCTTATAGTGAGAGGCCCAAAACTGAACATAGCATTCAAGGTGCAACATCACCAGTGCTGAATACAGGGGGTGATCACTTCCCTAGTCCTGCTGGCCACGGTGTTTCTGATGGTAGCCAAGATGCTGTTGACTTTGTTGACCTGGGCATGTGTCACATAGTTAAGGTGCTTTATAAGTGCTATTAACATTAGCCACCTTCATCTGAACCACAGAAGCCAAGATGGTAAATATGAACCTAGACACCTAGTGTTTCTAGCATTCATCTAATCAATGAGATGGTCTACCTATTTTACAGGGATTCCACTGACTGCTGTTCAACATAAAGCTTGATATAACTAAAACAAATGAAATACGGGAGGCAGAAGATTAACAGTAACTGAGCCATAAAAGAATAATTCTATGCCCTATTCTTTAGGACAAGATACACATATATGTTGCCCATCTTTAAACCCATTCCTCTATAGTCAGACATCATCCCGCATATTTTCCAGCTTCAGTAAGATGTGCTGAAGACACAGCAACCTTTTAATTCCTTGCATACATGTATTTTAACTAAGATCTGGAACACCTGGTGATTGAATTTCAGCATGGTGTAAAAATTAAATGTATTACAGTAATCCAATTACTGAGCTATAAATATTACAAGGAAACTTGTGTTTTTACTGAAACAACTCTTCCAAAGTTACACATGTTCTTGAGCAGAGTATATACTACTAAACTGCCTGTGGAACTCAAACAGCGACATTTGGGAAAATGCTCCTATTGCTAAGATCTTCTGAACAGGCTGTTCAAATTGTTCCTTGACTGTGGTACACTGTAATAACCTGGAAAATCATCTTAAATAAGTCAGGTCAGATGCATCTAGCAGTCTAGCTAGAGCAGAACCAAGCTCAGTACAGGTTAATTCCACCCACTGTATTCAGGGAAGGTTCAAGGCAGAACTTTCATTATTTGTTGTTGGACAGGCTGGTCATCAGGAATAAACTGTTTCCTTGATTTCTGCAGCACTAGTTCTGTTTGGGCTTATCAAATGCCTAAATACATCTCAGACCATTCCCAGCCACTGCAGAATCTGCAAGCACTGGCACTATGGTACTCTTTTCTTGTTCTACTTGAAAAAAAACAACCCCAAACCCCCCAAAACAACCAACAAAGACAACAATGACAACAATAAAAAAACCCCCCACAAAAACCAACATGCATGAAAATTGAAGTGCTGTAGTTTGACTGTAACTATTTGGCTTGGTAGAGAAATATCCAGATGTATTGATCTATTATACATGAGAAATCAAACTAGATGACCCAAACTGTACTTTCTGACATGAAGCTCTGGGAAATAGAATTTCCAGATCAGAGGAAGGAAGAGAACGCTCAACTAAAAGCTTCTGGTATTTGAGAGGGATGAAGCACAGTGCCAGAAATAAGAGATTTCTCTCTTTATAAACTAAAGAGAAATATAATCTTATTTTTCTGAAGTGTCCGCACTGACCCAGGTTAAGGAAAAGCTTGCTGATAACTTTGCCGCATTTTACCGTGGATCAGAGGCCTAGACAAGAAAGAGATCTTATATTTTTTTTGTAACAGTGCCCATAGATTATACTACACCATATTTTTCCTCTGAAGTATCACACAAATGTAGATGCACATGCAGTGGTGAGCTTGAGTTTGAGCAAGTTCAGAACATACAAGCAGCATAAAGGTCAGCAACTATTAGAAACTGCCCTTTTACAGACAAGCAGGGGACGAGGATATTTGGCTGAGTCTTTCCTGTGTCTGCTATGGTAGAATTTCACACAGATACCATTTTGAGAAATCTGCATAAATTCTATTCAAATATGGGCTGGAGTAAAAAAAAATATTATGTAATTGCTGAATGCCCTCATTCAGAATTAAAAATGACCAAGCTTTTATATTTCAAGGAAAGGATGGCAAATATTATATTAGGAATATTTCTATTGAAAAGAGAGTCCTACCCCAACCTGTTACTTGAACTGGAAAGACACAGAAGTCCCATAAAGAACTTACTGACAAGTGCTGTTACAATTTCTTCCATATTTTCCAGAAAGCTGCTGAGATGCTGAGTGAACGTGAGATGTGGAGATGTGATCTGTGCAATTACAGCTGCTGCTTCTGCATGAGTAGCTTCGGAATGGCTGTTATCAGTAAGAATGTCAGCCAGGCACAGTATCCCATCAACCTATGGAAAAACAATAGGTATAGGTTGGAAATACTCCAGGAAATACTTGTGCAACCAAAAAGGCTTTACAGTTCTCTTTTCTTGGCTGTGGATAAGCTACTCTGTTTATTTTCAAAAATGACTGAACTTGGTGGCATTCATGACATAAGTTTTGATTTAGCAAATACCGATTAATTCAACATAAATCATTGTTGACCAGAGAAACATTTTGCATTTCCTGCTCCCTTAATATTTCTGCTGAGTTGATTTTGATCAAACAAACAAGTCTTTTTCTGACAGATGACTCAACTTAAATATTAATCTAAAAATAAGCTCTGATAAGCAAAAGTTAACTGCTGCTATGCCACAGCCTCAATTAAGCTCTTGTCTGAGTGTGTCCCACTGTGACACTCGAGCCTGAGTGTGCAGTAAGTGCTACACAGACTTTTTTTTGGTCACTTTTAAAAAAAACAACAAAACAACCAAACCAAAAACAAACAAAAATATATACCAACCTAACACCCCATCCCCCGCCAAAAAAACCCCACCAAAAAAAACCCCAAAACACACACACAAAAAACACTCAACAAAAAAACCCCACACTCCCCAAAACTTGTCACAAAGCCAATGCAGGATTGAAAAATACTATTGAAGAGACACCCTGGCCAAACTGCACCCATTGAGCTTGCACAGCTCTCATATTAAAGCTAGGTCATTAAATCCCTTGCTTACTTGGAAGAGAAAAATGACCATAAGGTAGACACACATACTTTTAGAGCATCTGAGGTGTTCTAAACTTGTCCACAACACAGTTTCAGTAGATACATCATATATGCACACCTTGCTCTGGGGTATCGGAGACCCACTGACACAATGAAAGACTGCTGCAGAGCTTAGCCAGTGGGACAGCCTGAACTGCAGAAACAATCTGTTAACAACCAAACCCAGCACAGGCACGTTCTCTATAGACAAGGGCATAATCTGTAACCTTTCAAATTAACATGACTATGTTTTTCCAGCTGTTTCACATATTTCTGAAAAATTCATCATGTTGTCAAACAGGTAGGCAAATGTGCTTAAAGGGGACAGAGCATGAAGATTTATGTCATTAATTATGAATAGGTTTATGCAAAATTCACAAATTCACTAATTAAAATCTTTATACAAATAAAACTCATGTAACTCTGATAGTTTACAAATGCAAATGATGAGTGCTTTCACAAACATCACCAAGTAACTTTTAAAAACTGGCTTTTTTTTTTTTTTTTGGAAGTTCTGAAAAGCATGGGCTCAACTGTATTCTATGTTACTTGGATACTTTGTAGATACAAAGAAGAGCTATGGAGGCTTAGCACTAAAATATATGTCACTGGTCAAACAAAAAACAAGCCCACGTTTGTGTTGTACACTCACAAAGACCCTCAGGTCTGTTGTTCAAATTCAATGCATTCTCTGTCTACTCAAATCTTCCTCAGAACAAAACACATTAAGTCCTACCCATTATCGCCACAGAGGGTATTTAGCAAATCTTTTATTCACAGTTTTGTTATTTATTAATACAGAATGTTGAGTTATCTTTCTTACCCTGCAATGGCCATGAATTAAATTATTTGATAAGCACTGACAGTTTCTGTATTTTACAAGAAAAGCTCTCAGATTGATGGCAGTAAAAATTACCCTCTAGAAGATCATTCATTGGGATGCACTTTTTAATAGGCAATAAGACTGTATCATTGGAACTCTAATACCATAGATAAATACAAAAGAAATGATATCTATATTTTTCCTTAGATTACAAATGGGATTTTGTATAGAAGCTCAAGTACTGGCAAGACGAGGAAGAATAAATTTTCAACATTAAACTTTTTCTTGACAAGCTTTCAACATTAATCTACCTACAGCAAAATATTTCCTCCTAGTTATGGCAGAATTCTACAGCTTGAAACAGCAGATTCACATAATTCACTTGGCTTCAAGGTATATTAATAGATCTCAGTGTCAAGAATTAATATATGTCACCACAAGATGATTTAGTAGCCAACGTGTGCTAGACAATATCATATGCAAAAACCCTCAGCTTTGTCACCTTGAAACCTCCCCAGATCACACCTTGTCTGAGGTCCAAAGGATGTTAATAACAACAGTCAGTGTAAAAAGTTAAACACATTCAAAAATACTTCAACAAGAAACTTCTAAGGTCTGGTAACAGGATACAGCACTCTTCAGCTCTGAATTCACTGGTTAAAATTCCCTTGGCCAACTCTTATTCAATGACCTCGATAAAATGACTTTAAAGTAGTTTTATGGTATTGCAGAACAAGTAATGGCTTATGAAAGACAGGTACAAGCACACATATTTTTCCATCACTACTGATTGTTTACATCTACACTATAAAATACAAGCTTCTAACAATATGAGGTTGTACTCAACTTTTAAATTACATATTTGAGTTTTTTATTTGCTAAGTAATTGTTTTTGAAAATTGGGAGTTGCTAAATTGGAAATAGGAGTGGACATACTTTCATTCAGCATAAAGTTAAAGCATATATTTTTGGGTCCATGAAAGCCAGCACTAGTTATCTTTTCTCTTTTCTATTCAGAATCATGTAAAATACCAACAAATTCAGCCTAAAATTTGCCCCGTACACTTTTCTCTCCCATCTTAAACACAGAAAAAAAAATTAAATAATCCTACTTCAGCAGGCAACCCCATTTATAAGTGTCTAGCAATAAATTTTTAAATGACAGAGGAACAATCTAATAAAAGCACTTTAACATCCAAAAAGAAATTGCTGCTCAAAGCATTTTTATAATTAGCTTTCACGCTGAAAGGAACTTTGGATGGCTGCCCTGTTTTCTGTTTAATTTTGGTGAAGTAATCAGCTAAATGTCAAATCTGTTCATCACCTTGGCAATACAAAAGAACCAGTTAGCCAGATAATGCAAACAAATGAATTCCATGAATGCAACAAGATGCTGTGGAGAACCTGCATTTGAGGAATGGCGTTCAGTAAATGCTCGATCACTAATATTTCAGTATTGATAACTGGAAAAATGCCAGGAACTTACATCCTTACGAGCATAGCCCTGTTACAGAAACTTAATCCAAGTGACAAAATAAATGTGTGACCACTTTACTGCATAGACCAAGTCTTCTGAAAGGAAAATAATTTCTTTTCTCTACAACACAAATGGATGAGTTCTGGGGCAGCCCTCTCTCTTTTTTCAGTACACCTACTCATCCTCCTAAAAACATTGAATAAATATAGGCATCTGTTAAAGATACCCATACAGAACTTGGGATGAATTGCATTAATGACCTCATGATTTGAGCTACTGCACACAACAGTCTTAAGCCTCTGCTTCCCACAGGGGAAGTTCAAGGCAGGCTTTCCATGCAACTCTGTGAACCAGGACCCATTGCCTTCTTTTTGATTATGTGTGTCTTCATTTGTATAAAATGCAGTGAAGGCCTTTTCTCATACCGTGACTTTCCCTAATGTTCCCATCTGTCCACTCAGGTAATGTCTACATACTGATAAACTTTCTCAAAGGGTTTTTTCACATTCTTTAAATTGATCTCCCAAGTCATCTTGCTGAGTTTGGAAAGCCTCAGAGACTATTGGCTGATTTCCTACTGGCAAATCCATGGATAATGCTATCAGCCTACAAGCTGGTGTTTCTGGTAAGCAGCAGCAGCGGGTTCCAAAGCAGTTTTAAAGTAAGAATGGAAGGGAAATATTGAGATCCAGACATAAGATGCATTTTAAGACAGCAAATGTGGAAACAAAACCACAAAAGGGATCAAGCTTCCCAGAGGGGTAGAGGAGAATTTCAAAAGCAGAGGCTGCAACAGTCGAGAACTGACATCTTAGAATGCCTTGGGTCATTGTTTGTTTTATCCTTTCACACATGCTGTGTATTAGCACCTCCAACTTGAAGCTAGGACAAGTTAACTATATAGGTGAAGACATGAACATTAGAAGACTGAATAGAAAATGCATAGCTGAATAAAACCTCAAACACATTAAAATTCATGGGATGAGGTGGAGGGAGACAAGGAAGGAAGACAAGGAAGAAAGGAAGCATCATATTCAGAAAATGTTTGAATTGTCTGCTCAGCATTCTTTGAACACAATCTACTTCACTCCCCAGACCAATCGCATGAACTATGAAGTCACTTCACTATTCTGCAACTCCCTTGAAAAAGTCATCCAGCAGAATCTGTTATTATATTATAATATTATTATACTGTTATTTTGATGACTTGTTACTCACAAAATGAATAACTGAAAATGAAGGCTGAAGTATATCCTGTGTCAACTTCTCTAACTTAATCTGAACCTGTAGAAGGCCTACTAGTCTTAATTTCTATGTTGAAAGAAAGGGAAAAGGACAAAAGTACTCTACCTTGTACACAATGATCTTTCATATTTGAATAGTTGCCTTGCCAAGTGCTCTGCAGATATAAACTACCTTAGCCCCACTGACTGAGACCTGGGCTGATTTATACCAGATGAAGATTTGGTCAGCTCTTTTCCAAGTGAGATATTTTAAGAGACTAATGCCATTAAAATGCCCACCAAATTATTCCAAGTAATCAAAGCTACCACAGCAGCAGCAGTGACCAGTGACTAAAACTGCAATGATTTTTATAACTACTGCTGTACAACAGTGGCCATGGGACCTAATTTATAAACCATACTGTATAGTCTACAGAATAGCATGGGGCTGAATATCACTTGAGTGGTTCCTAATTCTGTAGCTTTAATACTGCTAGCAGTAATCTGAGCTTCAGACCTAAACTGGCTGTGAGCGGGTGCTTTGATTCATTGGCAACTTCAGCTAAAGCTTCCCTTTTGAACTTTCTTCCTTCAGAATGGGGTCAAGCTAATAAAGAGGAATTTGTTCTTCCTTGTATTTAGCCATCAAGGGACAGCGTGAAGATGTTAGATTTTCTCTCTCATTCCATCACAGCTAAAAGCCAATCACTATAGTGACCATATCTGTAATCTCAGGAGTGTATAAGAATAGGGAAGAACTCTGTGTTCACATATGATAAAGTTAGAGATGAAGTTCTACAACATATGCGACATGACAGAAGCCAAAGTTTTCTCAGATTCTCTTGCCCTACATTTTGGAAGTCTGGATATACTGACTTGTTTTTAAGTTGCAGGAATCAATTCCTATTTGTAGGATTTTCTTGATACCTGCATTACAAATTCCAGAAAGTATATGTTTGTTTCTTTTAAATAATGGATAAGGCTTTATATAGCATACTTTGGGGTCTGAATTTCATTAAAATGAATACATACAGACAAAAAGGACTCAACAACAAGATGAGAGAAACTGTCATGTGTTATATAAGAATGCTGAACAAGATACTGGGACCTGAAGTCATAATTAGGGAAAGACCATATATTAGTATTTTTCACATAGTCCTCATTTTTATTTACCCTGAGGGACCATAGTCTGAGGAAAAGAAAAAAAAAACCAAACACCTCAACTATTCCTATAAACAAACAGGGGCTCCAGGGTTATGCATAGCAGGGCACTCCAGAAAATGAGATGTGATCACTGAAAAAAGCCCCACTCTGATCATCTAGTTTTAAATAAATAATGTCACAGACACTTCATTGCATGAGGACACAGTCTCACACCTGGTGTCTGGCATTTAAAAACAAGAACACTCAACATGTTTGATTACTTTGTATTATTTAGTTTTTGGTGTGACACCATGGATTTTATTTTTCAAGTGTCTGTTAGCGTACCTCTTGATGAGCAAAAAAAATATCCCATGCACACCATATTTTTAGAGGACCCTCTTCATCTAGTACAATTATGAGAAAGTGCCTCTATCCAGAAGGAGCAGCAGGGAGGTCACAGTCCGAGAATCAGTCATTACCAGCTAATCTAACTCAGAGTGTCTTTCTTCTCTCAGGAAAAGTATCCAATAAACTTCCTGGTAGAATTCTGGATGTGCTCAACTCAATAATTTCAAACCTTAACATGATTATGCTAAAGAGTTGATAAAAGGGCTTATTATTATTATTACTGTAATTGCACAAACAACTTGTCAAATTAAAATTTTTAATATAGTTCATAGAATGGCAGGGGTTGGAAGGGATTTCTGGAGATCATCAAGTCCAATACCCCTGCCAGAGCAGGAACACCCAGGGCAGGACACACAGGAACAGATCCAGGCAGGTTTTGTAAGCCTCCAGAGAAGGAGGCTTCACCACCTCCCTGGGCAGCCTGTTCCAGGCTCCATCACCCTCAGAGTAAAGAAGTTCTCATGTGGAGGTGAAACTTCCTTTGTTCCAGTTTGCAACCTTTACCTCATCCTATCCTAGGACATCACAGAGCCTGGCCCCTTCTACTTGACACCCACCCTTCAGGTATTTGGAAACAATCACAAGATCCCCTCTCAGTCTTCTCTTTTCCAGGCTGAACAGCCCCAGGACTCTCAGCCTCTCCTCATAAGAGAGATGTTCCTGTCCCTTCAGCATCCTCATAGCTCTCCATTGGACGTTGTCATACCACAAGGTTAGAAACAAACCTAACCTTACCTATGACCAAGTATAGCAATGAAAACACCACAGAGAGAGTAGAGAACGAGCAATGGAGATAGCACAAGATGTCACTGGTTTGCTTTAAATACAAGATTCTGCAAATGCATTCAGAAACAGATTCTTACCCAGACAGTTTTCCTGCAAAGAGTTATCATTTCAATGGAGTCAGTTGGTTTAGCCTAAAAGATATCCAGAGCTTCTGAAATGTAAGGCCTCTACAGTATTTGAGCCACATGTACACTAAACACACAACAACAGTGGACACTTATCTAACAGAGGTATTGAATAGATACAGCAACTTGTTCAGAAAAATGGGTTTGTCTAAATTCACATAATTGCCAAAACTAACTCAGTGCTTCACCCATGTCGTTCCAAAACTTCTTGTTGCTTTTAAGAAAAGCACTATGAGGCACCAAGTGTTTATATAATTGTTTGCTACGTTCACTACTTCACAATGGCTGTTGAATTATTTTAATAAATTAATTTAAATAAATTAGGTCCAGAACTGACCCTTTACGTAGCAGAGGTTTATTGGCAGAGAATTTTTACAAGCAAGTTACAGAGCTTTATGACAGCCATTTATAATGAAAACAGTCACAGCACTTTAGCTATAAAACTTTTAGTGAGCAACTCAATAAGAGTCCATTCGTGTTGTAATAACAACAGAGGAAATTGCTACCCTTATTCAAACAAGAATGTTAGAAAAGTAAAAAGTAGCAGTTTTCGTCTGGTGAAAATTGATGGAGCTTTACTGGCTGCAGCAGACTCAAGCTATTTGGTCCTGAGTCCTCTCCTGACAGCCAGGAAAATCTCTTTGGGTCTCCTATAAACACTGATTTATTTCTGTGACTGCAAGAGCAATAAAATAATTTCAGAATTGCTTTAAGCATAAGAAATTCCAGTTTAAGATCAGCTGTTTGCATGGAATCTTTATGAGCAGTCAGAGATCTATAATGGACCATCAGGTAAAATGACCTCAGAGGGGTTTTTTTCCTCCATTAACACCTTCCAGTACTGCTCTTTAGTCAAATATAGTTGCTCTATATGTTCCATATTAGAAGAAACAAGAATAATGCTAAGAGTCTGAGAAAAAGGAATATCTTACAAGCTGAATTTTACTCTGTATTGTTTACTGCCTTACCAGGTCTCAACATAAACATCCTTACAGAGGATAACAAACATATATGTTTAAAGTTCAGCTAGTGTTTGAATGCTGCATTGAAGGAGGAACAAACCCAAGAATTTGTTTACACTTTCAACAGATTATTTTTGCAGCAAGCAAAGCCTTCTGTAACATGGCACTGTAATACACAGGCAGTTTCCATCTGCATTCAAAATCATATTTCCAAGTCAGGCATGTTTTTTTAAACTGATCTCACATCAGAAAATCATGTCAGAATGCACTGAAATAGAGTTTACCTAGTGAGGAGATTCCAGATTCAGTAGTTCAGGATATTCTCTGGTTACTTTTGATGAAAAAAACAAACAAAAAACCAAAAAACCCAAACAAACAAAAAAAACCATTTTAGCAGTATGTTACTGCAAAGATAAAACCTTGACTTGCCAAATTTTTGAACAGATCTGGGAAAATAAGCACAGTGCTGAGGAAAGTCCCAAATGCTGCTCTGGCTCTGTCATCCAGTCACTGCCTGTTTTTATAATAGTGCCCCTAGTCTATAACCCAGTTTGTTCACTCTTAGAATAATACTCATAGGAGATATTATAACAGAAGGAATCTTAACAACTAGCAAGTATTAAATACTAGAATTCCCCAATTGCAGTCAAGGTTCACTTCACATAAGCAGTAAAAACTCTCATTCCATATTCCAAACCAGCCTAATCCTCCAGATCTGTAAAGCCCAAGTCTGGGATAGAAATTTCACATGACCAGGCTTCATTCTGCCACCTGACAATCTGTAAATAACACCAGAAGAGCCACTGTAGCTCTCCACAGAATGGTACAGAGCTCCAGAAGAGGCTCCAGGAAAGGCTCTGGGGATTAGGACCTATTCTCTTTGGTTTCAGAAGGAAAGCAGAGATAAAAGCATGGGACACCTGGAAGAGATGCTAGAAAAGTGTGACAACTAGAAAACAGGGGTATAAACACACCACTCTGAAATCAGAGCTATTGAACCCTTGCAGCCAAAGAACTTAACTTCAGATAAAAGTATACCAAACTTACCTAAAGAGTTAAACTTCTGTTAAACATCAAAGAGTCAGAGAGAAAGAAAATGCTCTTTTGAAGAGCAGTGCCTTGCTAGACACTAGAATGAAATAGTGGCTTACTGGATTCTCTCCTGAGACTTGCTTACAGTGCCCTCTCCCTTTCCAACAGCCCTAACAAACAGAATAGACGTCATTTGCTTGAGAATCTATTTTAGAATAATTCAGATTGTAAATTAAATATGGAAATTTTTTTTACAATATTTCAGCTCTACAGCTGACAAAGAACAAAAGGAAAACATAATTGTGAACATGTTTCTATTTATATTAGGATTGGAAGCTTTCAGCCACCTTTCAGTACTGCTGTGTCCAGCTTCACTGGGCTGCAGATAGAGTTCTTCTCACCCTTGGGAAAGTGTCGCAACAAGACTGAGCCATCACTGTAGGCAATGATAGCAACTGCTAAGGAAAAGCCAGTGCAAAGTTAGTGTTATATCACTCCCACTATCTTTTACCAGAGGTGAATTCAGTATATTTTTGAAATTTACTTTGACTGATGTGTGATGAAGAAGGTACAGTATAGACACCAAGGCTCAACATAAATGCACCATGCCAAGTTTACAGACAGCAAGAAGCCTGTGGGAAAAAGAAGAATCAGTGCAAGTAACTTTAAGTGACCCACATATTTTATTCTTGCTTATCAAAAATTAGTAGCCTCCAAAAAACTCAGGCCACTCATACATATTTTCTTTTGCTCTCTACACAAAACTTACTTAAAACAAGAGATGTTCTAGCAAAGATCATCCAAAACTTTGGCTTCAACCGAGTCTCTGGCATGCTAAAACCTACTGCCTCTCACCTTCCATGGACAAAGAGCATGCTACAGGCTTAGTTTCACACAAAATGTGTGAGATGTGTCTTGTAATTCAGTCACATTTATTATATGAAAACCAAAATTCTTACTGTTCCCTGGTGAAGTAAGAGCTGCCAGTAAGTCACAGAATCAATACCTAGTTGAGCTAAGAACAGTTCCACAACCCATATTGTCCTGAATTTCATTATAGGTCTTTACAATTATTAATACTTTTAGAGTGTCTGTTATAAAGTTCTGCTCAATAACCTAAACAACAGTTATTACATTGAACAAATGGGCTTGTGTTTTCAAAATATTTATAGATTTCTCAGTTCTCGAAGAGCATGTGTATACATACAAGAGTTGGCACCATAGAGTTTTGCTCTGTGTCTGTTTTTTCCAAATACCCAAATCAAATACCAATAGCATTTATTTCCATATTGTTCCACATCAAAATATTTTTGCTATCACCAATAGCAAAGACAGCAGCAACACTGTTGGAATACTTGAAATAAATCCCCTCTCTCACTGCCTTCTGGCAGTTCTTCCCGAAAGCTTATGGGCAAACATTTGTCACAACAATGTGAAATTTTGTTAACTCTGAAGTATACTAAGTATCAGTACATTTATTAGATGTGTCTTCACAGTCCTTAGCTATATCTTTCTTGAATATGTATACACAATTAAGTTTCCAAGTCGCTTTTATTTCCTGAGGCTGTTACGTCATTCCTGGAAGTTACAATAGCTGGGTGACAATTTTAGAGAGCACAGCTTTTACATCTAGCATTCAGGCCCTAAAGAGAACATGCATGTTTATAACAGCACTCAGACTTCAACAGAGCAATGTAAAGGGGTGGGTTTTAAGTCTTTTTCTGAAACACTTTTTATATTGCTTTGTAAAGCATCTTTTATTAGGCATTCAGGGAATTTTAGAAACAATGTATTTGTTCCTAATTAACTGTTGATTTCCATTCAGATCTTCTCAGGTCCAAAAATACATTCACCATGAACACTGGAGATTCAGTAATCACATCACTGAGCAAAGGTACCTTTATAGCAAAGTAGATCCAAACTACCTTCTAGATGGTCCTTGCCATGGCAGAAAGCTAAGGCTTCCCACTCCTTATGCACAAAGGCTGCAGGGTGTCTGTCATCTCCACTGCTAGCTATAATGGACTAGGTGCCCAGCTGCAACAACTGGCTGGGCTGTTATTGACACCTATGGCTCAGATCATTGTTTGTCTTACTGAAGAGGATCATTAACCAGAGGCAAAATACAGAAGTCATTACAAACCAAGATGAATGGCCAAGGTAAGTGCAAGACAGTACTTAGTCTACAGTCTGAAGGATTTTAAAGGAAAGTACAATTGTGTTTCTGCCCAGAACAGCTGGCACAAAAAATAAAAAGGGAAGTCTAATCAGTCATCATTTTATGAGCTTGAACAACTGATCTTTCTTAATTCAATTGTAAATCTTAGGCCAAGTTACTGAAAAGGTCTTTGATTGTTATGTCCATTCCTATCTCTCTCCCATATTTTCTCTTTCCTGTGACTGAAATACCATTTACCGGTATAGGCCTCCACTGACTGGTTCCTCTTTAGGATCAGGAGTCAGCTTGCATAGCCTTCTTTAAAAACTAAGAGGGAAAAGGAAAGAAAAAAGCCAGTGTCATCTCTACTCAAAATTACTTCCTTTTCCATTACCACTTTCAGCAATTGCCATACTTCATGTCTTTTTTTTTTTCCTGTGAGAAAAATCAATTGCAATTACATGAGTATGTCTCAATTACCTGTCTTTTTTGGGGATGAAAGTCTTTATCTGATTAATTGGACTTCTCTGTCCTAATGCCTTCTCCAATGCCCTAGGTCCTTGGTGCCTTACCTTCTTCATATATTTTGTGGCAACTCCATTTTGATTAGTACATACAAGACAGAAATCCTTATAGCAGAGAATTGGTAAAACTGTGCCAAAAATCAGATGCAAGTGTGTTATTTCATGTTTAAAGGAGCTTGAAGGGAAGGCAAACTAAAGAGGAACAGCACACAGAATATTTTCTCAGGGTAACAGCAATATTACTTGCAACACGACTTGAATAGCAAAGCCAGTACAGTGAAGGTGTAGGGTGTGCTTCTCAGCATAGTCTGACACAGCAGCACAGAAGTCCTGTGGGCTGAGGAATTCAAACACTGCCAGTTCCCTGGGACACAATTCCTCAAAACCCCTCTTCCGAGTAAGGGGAAAAGCAGTTTGTTACAGCCTTTAAGTACACACAATGAATTCCTCTTACGGGATCAGGAAGTCAGAACACAGATTCATCCCTGAGTATTTCCTAGGTAAGATCCTGTGACATGTAACCAACATTTTCTTCCAGGATACAGGATGAGGTGGGAGCCATCTTCAGTAAGTAAGAAAAAAAGAAAGGTGTAATGCCTTTTAATAATTTTCCTCAGAACAAATCAAATATCTATCTCAAAACTATTCTAACTGCTCTGATTTGCCTTCTCTTCCATTATATTTCTTTTCTCAACCTAGATAGTAGTTCAACATCATGCTTGGATCAGCCATGAAGTTCATGTCGCACATTTGAGGCAGCTTTGTACTCTTGAGTGATTCAATTTTGCTCTTGCACCCCATACCATAAAACAAAGATAAAAATCTACTTACCTACCACCACATAATGCTTGGATAAATGCCATCGTAATGACGCTACCTATTATCATTAAATGAAGCAGTCATTTATCCAGAAATTAGGAGAGTATAACTTACACTGAATAGTAACTGAATCAACAGAAAGCCCTGATGACTTAATGGGATCACTTGCAAAATACAGTACTGCAACAGTGACAGAGGATGCACTTAATAAGCAGCCTCTTCTGCCTAATGACTTCTGCACCTTTGAAAACAATTGCAAAGTCTGTAAAAACGCCTAATACATCTTGTCAATTTCCCCTTCTTAAACTCCGACTTCACAACTGTTACTTGAGCACACTTTCAGCATCCAGCCACTCCTTGCGGATCTAAAATAACTCCAGCATGGCTAAAGTGACAAAGTTTCCAGTGCTCACAATAAAATGTGAAAATAAAAGGAAAAAAAGAAAAAAAGGCAGAGTGTACTAAAGTTAAAGATTAAAATTTTCTAGATCATCAGCCTCAGTAATCATATTTTTCTGATATCGGACACAGAGAAAGCATGTAACCTGGAGCTGAAGTCTGAGCTCAATAGCACTAGGTTACACAGGAACATTATTCTAATTCATTCAATTCTTTGGTACTACAAGTCAGTTACTCCCAAATTCCTCTTCACCACAACTGCTTGCAATGCATGACTCCTGAGAAAACAATGAACAGTAGATGACACATATAGCCCCCTCCCCATAGAGCAGCACATTGACCAGCCCCATAATAAACAGTATATTCTTTAGAGAAGCCTGATAGTCCATGCACATTGTAACATATTGAGGACTCCACCTTATGAGGGGTTTGATCTTCTTACAGCTTATTATTAATTGCCATTTATTTTCAGTGGTACTTCTGTTAGCATTACCTGGATCTAAAACATTATGCTCCCTAAGGACACACATCTGGCAATCTGCCTGTTCTCACTCCTCTCACACACCTTACAGCCTATTCAGACTGTTGCATCTAAGCCCAGATGGTGACTGTGGAAAGCCATGCTTTCCTTCCATCCCCCCTTGCTGCTCCACTTACCATGCTTTTGAGGCTGATGCTGCCCCTAGTCAAGCAGCACTTTCAGAGCAATAGTAGTAGAGGGGATTTTTCCTCCACTCCCCGCGATATTCTTGCTTTTGATGTTGCTTAAGGTTTTTGAACAGGCAGCTGAAGCAGAGGGACTATCCTGGAGAAAAAACGCCCTCAAACTATCCAGTTTGTTGCAGATAGATAAATAAACTCTCAAATTGCCTAAACTTCTCAAATTAAAAGCCCACCTGACAGCTAAGAGTTCTTGATTTGAACTTAAGTTCTGCATAACTTCGGTCCTCAAAGACCCACCTTCCCGAACGAGTGCCTGCAGTCCCAAACTCGGGGCAGAGCTGGGCAAGGCTCACCCGGCGCAGCGGAAAACGTGCTGTGATTGCAGCCTCCACTAGGTGCCACTATTGCATAACGCAAGGCTGGGTTACGCTGCCCGAGTCAACAAGCTGCCAAACAGGACTTTGAACTTGCACTTCACTCGTGAAGTTTTCAAACCATGTTCAGAGTTATCGCTCTTTTTTTTTAATGTCCTTAAAATGCCATATGATAATCCTTTTAGAGACAAAACTACAAGGATTTAATTCTGCCTAGATCACTACAGCTGAAAAGCTCAAACACAGAAGTGCTCAGATTCTTTCCCGATTTTGTATTTGAATAAGCCTTTTAGTCCCACAAGGGGATTTGTTCCTCCATGCTGACTGATAATCAACTTAGCATGCTATTTTGACCGATGCTTTTAACGTCTGAATGGTCACATGGATATGAGCAACCTGGTCTAGTTGAAGATGTCCCTGCCCCCTCACAAACCCATAGGTGACCTTAACACCATGCGCTTACAGTGAGCGTTCTTAAACTGTGTGCCCGTCAGAAGTGTGGTAGTGGTGCTGAAAATACATCATCAGCCAACTTTTAATATAATGGCAGTTAAGTATCGGTTTTATGGAATGGATGTAATTTCCAGTTGATGGTTGGTGGATATCCACAATTTGCTCGATACCTAACTTTCACTGCTGAGAAACTCAGAAGTGGCTGTTTGTGACTAAGGAGAATCAGCAATTCATTTGCTAAGGCAAACTGCTAAGTTCAAGAACTTCATCCGGGGCAGGAAGTAGAAGTATTTGCAAAAGAAGATCGAGACAGAGACAGTCTTTCACTTTGCTACAACAGCACTGCCAGGGCTCTCTTCTCAGCTTGCAAGCTGTTGTTCATCAGACATGGCAAACTCTGCAGGAATGACTATCATCCACGTAGTTGCTCCCGTTATGCCTACTTATTGAATCATATTAAAAACAGCAACAAGATAAAACAGCTATCTACCTGCTCTTCAAATTGATAGGTAGCTATTATACATAGCGTATGGACGTAAAGGAAACGTCACGGATGGACAGATCAGGTTTATAAATCAATTTATGCTGTCACAAAACTAGAAAATCCCTGTCTTTCCATTAACAGCTGAACAGAACATTTCTTACTGAAAGGCCCAGTCCTACTTCCAGGAATCTAGGACATGTATACGCTTTCCTGCCTCACCCAAGGCCAGGGAACGTGCCTGCTCACAGCCACCAGAAATACTTTCAAAGGGGTCTCGTTCTGCCATCAGAATTCTTCTGAGCAAGGGTCAGGATACCAGAAGACTTCAACCTCAGCATTGCTGTCTTGTTTTACTTACTTGCTAGGGATTTTTTTCTTTTCTATTTCATTTCTTTCCCTTATTTCATAAACATTAGTTAATCAGGGACTGTGGTCACTGAATTGTATCTCAGCTAGACATGGAACACTGCAGCAGAGGACTGCCTAAGCAAGTGTGATCACTGCTAAGTGCTGTGATGCAAAAGGCTTGTTAACCCCACATTGAACCCAAGGAAGGGTGGTTACACTCATGGGAGTACAAGAATTAGAAAAGTGGTTTGGAAAAGAGCCAAGGTCTAAGTTAAGCATAAGCTGAGGTTTATGTATTTTGCTATTTTGAACTACTACTAAAAAAAAAAAACCCCAAGGATCTTGTCAAACTGAGAACCACACTCAGAATATGGATGCTCTTCTGAGGAAAACCAGCCTTCTGCATCACTCTCAGGTCCTGATTCTCACCCTGAAAGATGACCAGCATTCAACACCAGATCAAAAAGCCAGTCACTTAATCTAGCAGCTGCCATCATGTTAACCTTGGGTCTGACTGTGATCAGCTCATTTATGGATGAGCTAAAAACTCCAGTAGATGGAACATACAGAGCTATCCGTTTCCAACTGGCATGTCACAAAGAAAAGAGTGCAAGTCACCTGGAGCCAGAAGAAATAGGCTTTTTTTTTGAGGGGTTTGGTCTTTCAGTACTTCCGTAAGTGTAGCTGAATAATAGTGAGGAATTCCATAGGCATTTAAATCCCTGTTGTGTAATTAAATCTTCACAGGTATGGTTTTCTTCCTGTGGAGGTCTGAAATCAGTGGGGTTTCAGGCAAGTTCAAAGGTCAACCAAACAAGAAATGGAGGCTCTGAGCAGTAAACTCTCTGGACTTTTCTAATGAGTCACAAAAATCATCAACAACACTGAGTCAAAGTCTGCAGCAGGATGGGTCAGTCAGACCAGTGCATTTAATTTCAGCAGAGACTTGGCAAGAGGGGAG
Organism: Megaceryle torquata; assembly: GCA_024611175.1. Taxonomy (NCBI): domain Eukaryota; kingdom Metazoa; phylum Chordata; class Aves; order Coraciiformes; family Cerylidae; genus Megaceryle; species Megaceryle torquata. Next base: position 70,862 of record JANIJG010003375.1, read on the forward strand.
CTCTCTCATGTGTCTGTCTCACTAAACGTTTTCACCCCTATCTCTCCATATACCCAATACGGCTACAGCTAAGCTATTTATTGTGCACAACATAAGCACATTCAGTATGTGTGTTTACATATGGATATAAATGCAGATAAGTGATGCAACAGTTTCCTGCTGAATAAGAAAAGAATTATGAAAGCTCCTCATCTAGTAGGTCTTTCTATAAAGCTAGGTCTTTCCACTTTCTTTTTTGCCTCTATCAGGGACAAGAGGAATATTTGAGGTCCAAAATAGCTCTCTTCCTGTACTCTTTTTAAATGCTTCAATTGATTCTCATTAATCTCTGCCTTCAGTTTAGGAGCTGAGTAAGCTGCTTCTTTCATCTTAAAATTAAATATGCTTGATAGATTATTATTATTATTAGGTAGGGAAAACCCACCTGTCATTTGATGTGTTGGCTTCTGTTCCTTCAGACGTCATTCGTGGATCATTTGCTGCCCTGATCATTGTCATCTCTTTAAGCAATATTTTAAATCATTACAGAAAAATCATCATCTGGTGATTTCCAAATTATTTTTCATTTATAAAATTCTCTTAACATCCTGACTTTTGAAACATAAATCTAGAGCTATTTGAACAGCTTTAAATAAAATACTTAGTGAAATATAAAATCAATAGATAGCATAAAATACCAACATAACTGACTGCAAAAACCATGTGTAAATTATATGGGAGCCAAACAAGCGCAGAGTGGTAACCTGGCACCAGCTCAGATTTTCAAAATGATGTTGGAGGGAATGGCAATCTACAGGCACAGCTCCAGTTTGATCTTGCACATTGAAGCATACACCTCAGTAACTGGCAGAGACTAAGGACTTTCCTGCTCATCTTTCAAAATGTACTTCAAAGAAACTTTTTTTAAGCATAAAAAAAAAATCTGAGTTTTCTCTTATGCACCTCAACTTAAAAAATAAGGTGCATATGAAGACAAAGCCAAGGAATAGATAAGAGGAGAGAATTTTCTTCTATAGTGACTGCATCATATAGAGGAACCAAAGGCCAAAGTACACGTCATTCTATCAGCTCTCACTCTGCATGAGCACTGCTCTGGAGCCACGAAAGAAATACAAGAGAGCAGTGGCAAGATTTGCTCTCAGCACATCATTAATAATCCCTGACTGCCACTGCAATGCCTTTACCCAATTAGGTCTCACTGAAACATGACACACACACCCTCCCCAAAAAAACACCCAAAACAAAACACCAAAACAACAACAATGGCTGCTTTGACTGTTAATGAAATTTTTTGCACAAGAATGTTATCACAGATCCATGCTTAAGCACTATGCCACTTTAAGCACCCAACAAAGGGGAGTAAAATCTGTGGGTGATATAAAAGGACTCGCACTAAAGGCAAAAGACTTCAAGTGTTCGTTGTTGGGTTAGAAGACAGCTCATATTTTGGGATCAATTTATAGATAGATTTATGCATCAATTCATTGACTGCCTGCTATGTCTCCAATGAAAAGACAAACAAGGTCTATGAAAATGGTATTGTACCTATTTCACAGAATGGTAGTGGTTGGAAGGCACCTCTGGAGATCATGGAGTCCAACCCCCCTTCCAAAGCAGGTTCACCTAGAGCAGGCTTCCTGGGACCATATCCAAGTGGGTTTTGAATATCTCCAGGGAAGGAGACTCCTTGACCTCTCTGGGCAGCCTGTTTCAGGCTCTATCACCCTCACTGGTAAGAAGTTTTTCCTCATGTTCAGATGGATCTTCCTGTGTTCCAGTTTGTGCCTGTTGCCCCTTCTCCTGTCACTGGGCATTACTCAAGAGAGACCGGCCCCATTCTCCTGATGCTCATCCTTAAGATACTAATAAGCATTGATAAGATCCCCTCTCAATCTTCTCTTCCCAGGCTAAACAGTCCCAGGTCTCTCAGCCTTTCCTCCTCAGAGAGATGGTCCAGTCCCCTCAGCATCATATTTGATGTGATTCTGAAAGTTCTGCTTTGTCCCAAAGCATTATGTATTCATTGATCACCAAATGCATGCTTACTCTGTGGAACCGATGGCAGTCAAAGCTCAATCACAAGCAGACCAACAGATGTGCATCTCTGACATTTTTAACAGGTAGCGGTTTCTCATTTCAGGTGAGGTTACTCATGCTTAAGGCTACATGTACATGTTTGCAAAGTCTGGGCAAGGCTTGATATCTAAATGGGAATCTACTAATAAACAACAGAATCTGTGTCCTCTAAAGGCAGCTATTCACCAGCTCCTTAGCCGAGTCTCACCAGTGTTATAAAAATGTTTATCTGTACTGCTACACTCGCTGGCTCCTTTCTCCTTCTTCTGTAATCTATAATGTGATTAAAGTGAAGCAAGGTTTTTAAAGAGAGGTTGTATCTTTTATTAGAGCAACCGATACATATCTCCTTAGACCATCAGGGCTACAACAACACAACCGCTGTAATTTAATTAGTCATTTTAACAGAATTGGAATAATGGCAGTGACCTCAGCCAAAGCATTTTGTGTATACTTTTTTTCCTACAGAGATCTGGCAACATCCCATAATCTTGCACTAACATGTCTGTCTTTATTCAATTCCTTGTCTCTTGAGTAAGTCCATCAAAAACCCTTTGCTTTTCTCTTTGCATGATAAATTGGTCAAACAAATTTTAACCTGCTGGGTAGCTGTCAGGTTTTCAACAGACCAAATGATAGTGCAGAGATTAGCCCCCAGTTGGTTTTGCTTTAGTATTTTGTTGTTGGGGGGTTGTTTGTTTCGCTGATTGTTTTGGGTATTGGAGTGTTTTTTGGTTTTTGTTTGTTATTTTGTTTGGTTTTGTTGTTTTTGTTTTTTGTTTGTTTGGTTTTTGAGGGAGAGGTTGTGTTGGTTTTGGTTGGTTAGTTTTACTATTTTAAACATGTTTTCACACTGGTTTTCAGAAAGATGTCCCTTCCACAACTTTCAAAGCATTTTACCCTACAATGGCAGCCTGTCATATCTGAAGGTGGTCGGAATCTGCAACAAAAAGTAGTCTTGCTACACTTGCCTGGAATTGTGCTGAAAGAAGCTGCATTTACTAATTATGTATACACAGCTGTGTAGTCAGGAGGTAAACCTTGAAACACCACCTAATGTATACAAAGTTAGCAGTTGAGTAAGGGCAGTTTCTGCATTCAGATGTGATTTAATGAATCTTGCAGAGGCTTTGACAGAAATGTAATTTGCCAAACCCAGCACATTTTTCACTGCCAATTAATTAAACAGCCATACTGAGAAGAAGTATCCAGTAAATTAAAGAGCTGCAAGCCTAAAACTTTACATTATCTAATTGTACCACAAACTCAGCTACTGAAATAGATTTGCCTGGTTATCAAAAAGGCTATGACAAAAGCGGCTTTTGAAAACATTGGTCACCTGCATGTCCAAAGTTGCCTGAATTAGTCTTTAAAAGGTTATCCTCCTCTCTCAAAAATGTGGAACAACAGAAATCTCTTTATCCATTCCTGCTTACTGTTCATAACTTCACAAGCAAGGCCTGGCTACAAATGGCTATGGAAGATGAGCAAAAACAATGTTCTCAGGTGGAAAGAGTGCATTATGGGCACTGGAAGAAGAGCTGACTCTCCAGCCAAAGGGTTGTAAAAGGATCACATCACTTGAATTGTTTTCATCTAAATCACCTCATGCTTTTAGCACACAAGCCAGTGTCCTGTGGTTTTAAGCATGCAGAAAGTTTCCAGTCTCTTCCCAACCATGAAGCTTCATGGTTTTACCTATAAAGTAGTACTACTTTGGGGAAAAAACAAGAATGATATCCCCCTTAATAAAACAGCGTTGAGAATGTGCCTGTCAGCATCATCCTGAAAAACTTGGAAAGGATCCTAACTTTGCACGTTACACATTCGGAGGAAAGAGACAAGAGAAGACCCCTTAACTTATCACCTTCTCATGACTTCTGAAAGTCCCGTATGTTGCTGTTAATTGCCAGCCTTGCCCCATCACACTTGGGAGACTGAATTATCTGAAATTTGACTTTCCATGATTCAAAACTATATTTTGAAAACTATGTGGGTTTTAAAAAATATTTTCTTTTTAAAAAGCAACACAAACCCTTAATATTTTAAATTCTTGAAGAGGCCTGTCTAATTCCTTGTTCTGAAACTAACTAGGTGTGAAACCACTGAAATAGATCATATGAATTTTTCATATATTATCGAGAAAAAAACACAAACCAAAAACCCACAAAACTATAAACAAACAAAACCACACACAAAAAAACCCCACACAACCAACCAACAAAAAACCCCAACACAAAGCTCTTCTCTGAGGAGTGAGGCTACGAGGCTGAAGCAGACCTTTGTATTAGATGGGATTTTCTTATTGCTGGAAGTCCCGTGAACAAGCTGCCACTTGAAACATTTGACTGCTTCTCAAAGCTGTACACTACTCTTGCAACTCTCAGAAGAGGTGACCAACCTGCAGACATGCTTTAAATGTAGCAACCTATAGGTCTCTTCTTCCTAGTCACTGGCAATCACACACACCTTTTCTAGGAGACTATCATTAATGTTTTGAATGTGGAATATTCAGATATGAAGACATATATAGTTCATTCAGATCGGGCAAATTTGTGATCTCTCATAAGGTATGAAGTTATTTCCATATAACAGGTATTATGAAAATATATTCACAATTGTGAAGCATTCACATGCTGTGGCAATGAAATCCATACAGCACCAACTAACTTTCGTGTTCAGATTTTAGAAGTGATGATTGTACCCTCGTACCAGGTCATCCAAGCTCTCGTAATAAAAAAGTCCTCTACATAATTCTCTCTTCTGTCTCACCCTACAGCTACATGAACCTTAGTGGTATTAGCAGCTGAGATTCAAACAACACATATATTTTAACTGAAAGTTACTCCCAGGTTTTGACTGAGGTTAATATTTGAAACTGAAAGTTCAAAGTGGTTAGAATTGAATGAAGTACTCTGCTCAGATCCACCAGCTATGGATAAATAGTTGTTGTGGATTCTGTGATAAAATATTTTACTTAGTGCCCATGAAAAATTTAGGGCTTTGTATACATCATTGACAGACTGCATCCTTATCACACAGAAATTATTGTATACAGGGTCATGATAGTTCTTAAAGATCAGACTGGATTCACAGTGAACCATAGATTTTTAGGTCACTCCTGTTTAAGAAGTCTGCAAAATTCATAGTTTCCCAATCACAAAAATTGTACACTTCAAACCTGCTTCCCTCTTCTTCAGATTCTCTTACTGGAGATAAGTAATTTTATATAATTTGCTTTAAATGAAGAATCTGAAGCAATTTATAATCTATACCCAGGCAATTTTGCTTAAAGCATGGTGATAAAATTGTGTCATTTGTTAAAAAGAAAGTTTTATTAATGACAGTAAAAATTGTTGTCATCAGTATCTCTTGAAATCTTCTCTTAATGAGTTGATTCCAGCTGTCTTACCTTTTGGAGTAGTTTAAATAGCAAACATACACTGCCCTGTGCTAATATTTAGGCAGCTGCTTGAATGACTATTTGTATACATAGCATTTGTTTAGTAGTTCAGCCTTGATCTATCAGCCCAGCTGAGCAGAGCTGTAGCTTTTTAATGTAATAACGTTTCTCATGCATGGTAAAAATTGCAGTACATTGCACTATCCATTTTCTATTTATTTTTGAACTAACTCTGCAGTTCTTTTATTGTAGCAGTATGTTTGCCTTTGTGAAAAAAAAAAAAAGTTACCCAACTGAGATTCAGCAGGATAAAAATTGTAAAGCCATGCCTTCTGGCACCAGGCAGCAACAAGCATTGTATAGACAGACCTGAAGCAGAGAAACTGCCACAGTCTTTAAACTTTACTGAGGCTGCAGGTCAGCATCTGTGCAGGAGACACTTTGCTCAGAGAACTCTGCAAGACAAGGACCTACTGCAGCCTCAGGAAGGGAAAGGGATGAAGGCTTTAGGCAAACGATGTGCTAAAGATGTGCGATTGTATTCAGATATAAACCCCCTTTCCAGGCAAGATTGCTTCATGTTGAAGACAATATCCATTATATTGTGTGTGTCTGGAAAATGAAAATGGAATTTGAAGTACAGTTATTCCTAATGTAATTTGCAGGATGTAGTTTATCAGACAATCAAGATCACAATTTATTTTAATTTTTTACCTTGTTCCACGAAACACACGTGTTAATCTATTCCAACTCTGTGCCTTCAACAGTCCCTCCTACATGGGTCCTATTGAGGTGAATTAAGTTTTCAAAGCACACCCATGAAGGTTCAGATATTCTTCCCTCTAGAATCCTCAATAAATGGCTATGTCAAGAATCAATCTCCCACTACATCATTGTATTGTTGTCCTAAACCTCAGGGCTGGATACAAAACCAGATCTGCATATGCAGCACTAACACTGTTCTTCAGTTTCCAGTCATGCTCATCTGCTCCAGACTCCTTTCATTTCTTCTGGTTTTAGTGATTTTAGTTATTTTCTGTATTATCTATTACCTGTATTGTCTCTACATAACTCTGGAATGCCTAGACCAAGAAAAACCATCCTTTCTGATGCAGTGAGCTGTCTCCTAAAAGCTTTGCTTGTTCAAATGCCACAAGTCACAGACAACAAAGCTCTCTTGGGTACAGGACAGGCAGCTACAGGAATAATGCAGAGGGGGAAAATTCTGATTGCTTTTCCAGGGTCTCTCCACTCCTCGCTGGAGTGGCACTGGTCAGATAGCTGAGACCAAGGAATCCTTTCAAATCTGCTGGTGTCACAGTGGATTATGAAGTTAAAGTGTACCAAACAACTGGACATCCATAAGCAGCTTGAAGCACCAGAATTACCACTTGTGAAGCATAGGCTACATTGAACAACACTTATAGAACACCACAGTCCTCAGTCATGAATTGAGACTGGTTCTTCACAGGCTTTCCTGTTTTGACCAACTTGTTACTGGCGAGTTCCTGGAGCTGTATACATTAATGCACAACAAAGTAACAACCCTGCCTTTTCAGAAGTCAGTAAAGTACTTGCAAGTGAAATAACTATTCTAAGAGTGGCATTTTAACCAACTGATTTTTGCATTACTGTACATGCAGCCAACCAGATTAACCTGAAAGAGTAAAAACTAGTCATTGCAACAACTGCTCGCTCGCTGTAATTACAGCGAAGATCAGCCTATTTATCAAGGTGATTTATCAAGTAGTAATAATGGTTTTTTCAAGTCTGCTGGTAAGAAGTTAGTGCAGACATACATTTAAAGATGCATGACTAGGAATAATAAGATTTTTAAAAATTAAGTTGAGAAAAATATTTTTGCTTAAAATAGGCTATTTTCTATAGCTTTAGAAATAAGCAGTTGTCACTTTCCTTCATTAGTAAACGAGGACAGCATTTCCACATTGCAATCCAACACCTCACTCAAGACAAATGCTTTAAACTCAGTATAGCATCTTTCACATTCAATTTGCACTCATTATAAAGAAAGCCTAATATTCGCATATCTCAATACCGAAGAAAAAAGTTAAAATCCTCTCTGCTTGGATTTCCTCCTGCAAACTGCCAATTTCCTTGCTTCCTTTCTAAATAGTTGTCTACATTAACTCAGATGTTCTTGCTACCTTCTTGCGTTGCCATGGAAGTGGCAAGATGAAAGAGCATTGCTTAAGTAAATAATATTCCTAATGTCTTTGGTAATTAAGCACTACAATTACTGCAGAAAGCATACAACCCCCTTTTGTCCACCTCCCAGACAAATGTTCCGTTTGAAATGATAGCTCTTGCTATTTTCTTTTAAGTGGTACTTTAAACACTTCAATGGTTGTGAAATATGATTGAAAAATAGAAGGGGGAGTGTGGTGTATTTGGGTTGTTTGTCCAAAATGTTCGGAGGCCAAGCTTTTTTTTTTTTGAATGAAGTTTCTATCATTAAAAATCAAATTCAGATTGTACTGATGTTTTAATGCACTAGGTGGCATAATGATATTCACATTAGAGCAAATTAAATGCTTCACCACCACCCAGGTACTTGGATAACAGAAGTCACCCTTTCTGCCAGATAAGGAGTTCTTTGGTGATTTCTGTAATGATAGCAGTGTTAGTATTGTTAACCACCCCCTCCCCCCCCCTTATTTTTTTGCTGCAAGAGTACTTCCAAGTTTGAGAAAAAAAACATTCTTAGAGAATACAGTATAAAAAACCTGAGGTGCTGTTCACATCAAAATAGTGGTCATCTGATTCACACACTTTCCATTGATTCTCTATTATCAGAATATCTTGTTTCTAAATGTACAAGAAAGTTGAAAAGAGAGTATAAAGAGTAGTAAGACTTTGTTTACTGTCTGTCCTCAGCTCTATAAACTGACAAACCTGGGCTGTCACTAACTGATTATTTACAGATGACACTGCATTGTACTGGTCTGTGTTGTTCTACTTCCTTTAGCACTCAGAGGGACATTAACTGCTTCTGATATATGAAATATTCCCTTCTCCCCCACCAGGAACCCAGGCATGTACTGGACCCACATAAAATAAGGATCCCCAGCAACACAGTTTTAGGCAATGGAGTAGACAAAGGGATAACCAAATACTCCTGTCAAGCCAGTCTGTTCAGTCAGGTGCATAGAATAAATGTCCAGCCCCTTGTGTTGCAGGGTTAGTTTTTGCCAAGATGTGATTTAAGAATTGAATGAACTACTGGAAGCAGTAGTAGAGGTTTTAATTAAAAAAAAATCCTTTAAACACTAGTCTGATCCTGATAGTTAAAAAATTTACCCTGAGAAATTTTGTGACCACTATTAAAGTGGATCAAAGACATATGAGCTTGAGAGTTATCACTTCTTCTAGGACTCCTGGTTCATCAGCATTGATACAAGCCACATTAAATGCCTGTTGACACTGCCAGGAATTGGACCAGGTGAGTTGAATCACTCTTCTCCATTTCTAACTATTAATTCTACTATTATAGTGGACATAATGAAAGAACCTTTTAGACTGATTCTGGTGTCAGACTGAACCAGCATTATGTCAAAAAAAATTTTAAGTAATCCTCATTTACTGTAAGCTCAGATACTTTCTTTTTGCTGCAGATGTTCTGTCATGGTTTGCTTGAATTCTGTGCAGTAAATTACAAGACGCATCAATGTAAAGTGGCAGTGAAATCATTTATCATTAACTTGAAGAGGCCATTATTCAGCTGTGGAAGATGACTGTTTTATGAAATACAAAGGATGAGATCATGATTTATTGACCAGAAGTGGTCATTTTCCAAAACACAGCAGTATGTAGTGAAAGTGAAAAAGAATGGAATCTAAGCAGTTGCTATAATTTTACCTGGATAATGTTTAGATGCTTACCATCCCAGTTAAAATTGTCTGAGACCTGCTGCTGATGAGCAGACATTTCTCTATTGGCTAGCTGCTCTATCTGTCCCAGTTCTCTGCGTAATTACAACTCTCATGACTTACTGCAGTACCACAAGCAGGTGTCCTACCTGAGTGTCAAGAAAGGATTTAGAGGTATAAAGCTTTCTTTCTCTTAAGGGTTATTTGAAATATTGGAGTTTCCAAAAACAGTGCAGAAGGTCCAGAAATTATAATTTCCCTAGTTTTTTTTGACGTAGTCACTAACGTATTTACCTGCCTTATGAAAATTATCCCCACTTAGCTTATTTTTGCAAGCAACTGAATAGGATAATGTTATGGTTGGGAGTAATTTTGTAAAGACTGAAAATGTGCTCAGCATCAAAAAGTGAGCATAGCACGGCACACAGTATCAAACACCACCTACTTATCAGTTCCTAGAGGAGGACTTCTCTGGCTAGTGACGCAGTTAGTACAGAACTCTGAAGTGCCTACCTTTTCCAGCTGGTGCATCCCTTCCTCTACACAGCAAATGGATGCCAACGTTCTCAGTGTCTGGGGATAAAGGGACCTGAAGCAATCCTGGCGACAGATCTTAAAGAGAGCAACTACACCACCTTCCTGCAAAGGAAAAGCAAAAATTAGAAGAGCAGCCCTGAACATTTCTCTAGTATTTAATTGAAATTAGGTTGTGGGGCAGATTCTTTTAGTAATTTATCCAAATTAGCTATCGTCACAACACCAACAAAGAGGGTGTTAAACTCCCACAGAGAACTCAAGTTGATTAATGCTTATACACTAAGGGATGAAAAAGTAACATAGCCTCAGTGGGAGGTGTGCCTAAGTGATTGCCTTTTACCAATTACAAGTACAATTTAAATTAAACTTGACATTCATGTGAAAATTAGAAAGAATTATCAATAGGCAGCAACTGGAGTAACATTTAAGTAGTAGTTCAAGCATATGCTATTAGTTTAATACAGATGCTTGTTCACATACATTCCTCTACATTTCTGAGCTCCATACAATATTTGCTAAAATATGAAAGAGAAGTTCATATGGTTGAAGAGCTACTGAAAATAGGATGGAAATGGGTATCGAGTTCTATAAAGATAGAATCCATATCTTCATCCTCTAATACATAAAATTTGCATTCCTACGCCTTTCTCTTTACATATGGCAATAATGACAAAGATTTGAGTATATATACATCCTTATATAACTTCCAACATTACTTGTTACAAGTAATAGTAAATAGTTATTATGTGAACTTAGCAAAGTTCACATAATAAATGGAAAAATATAAATAAATACAGACAATATATTCACTTCATGTGGTGGGATTTTTTTGGATTGGCCATTTCAATGGATGGATCCATTATGCCATAAAGTAGATTACAAATACCTCATATTACGTAAGAGCAGACATATAATGAAGAGGAAAGCATTTAAAGTATTAATGACAGATGAAAGATCTCAGACTAAAGTATTCAGATTACAACAGTAAATTAAAGAGTTGGAATCATGGACTAAAGTATATATATACACACACACTTAATATACACCCTTCTTAACCCTGTTTCAGTGGCCTCTGTATAAAAATATTTTTATACAATTCACAGAAAATCTTTCTCTTCAACCATCTGTGTTATTTGAAAGCTCAACAGGAGGTACTGTCATAAAACCCTGGACTACAATTCAGACTTCACTCATTTCCAGAATTCTACCTTTTTGTACCATTTTTGCTGGAATAGAGAATAATAGACCGAACAGATAACTATCCTTGCTCTGACAAAAATATATACATCAATTTATAAGAAAATTAGAATTAGACAAAATTAACACCTCAATATACTTTCAAGATAGAAGTTTTTTTATTATGGCATTGAGCATGTATATGTAGTTTCTGA